>BQNB010015396.1:0-73345 GCA_026074375.1 Tanacetum coccineum
TTTGTTATCTGTTATGGGCTGAAAATCTTTGTATTTTGATCAAGTGAACAAGTTAAGCTTCGGGCTTATGTAACAATTACTTGTTAAATCCAATGTATCGTTTTCAAATGACTTTTTGGTCGTTCTTTATATATCTTGTGTTATTGATCTATGAAGTAACACGCCCCGGACCCTTATTCCGCTGCGACCCAATTTGGGGGTGTTACAGATTCTACATAATGGTTTAGAGAGAGAAAGTGGAGAGTTCTAGGAAGAGAAACACCTTAAGTGTGTGTTTGATAAAATGAACAACCAACCTCCTTCCATGGCTGGAAGGAGGCTTAAATACATGAGTCTAAACGTCCCAAATGGGCTATGGTATAGGCTTACATGTGGGTAAAAGACCCGAACCAATACCATAAGTTATATGCTTACTTACAAACTACGAGCAATGCTATTCTGGACAATACACGGGGTGACCGAGTCTTTTTCTTAATTTTAACAATCTCCCCCTAAGGGAGGTCACCCCATAAATTACAATTTGAATCCTAGCATTCTATGAGTTGATCTTTGACTCTGGCTCGAAGTCTTTGATTCTTTGAGTACTATCTTTGTACGGCAAGTAGTGATCTTTGAGCATAGTTCCTTTGACTTGTGTGATCTTTGATCTTTCTTTGAGATCATCAGCCACGGTAAATCTCTTAATCATCCTTGTCGTGAAGTATTGCCTCCATGTGATGTTGTAACTTTCAGACCGGCATGCTCATACTTTTCTGAATCATGATAGCAAACATCAGAGTTGCAAAAGCCGTGTTGTAGGTCTTTCAGCTATCATGATGTCTTTGATTAGGAATATGAAGTGTGAGCATGGGGTTGTGAATTGACATGTCTCTGGACAGAAGCTGCTACCGTTAGGATTCCTACAAGTATACGTTAGTAATAAACAAACAAACGTGTCTTTGTTCACTTTCGTTGAATAAGGTTGCAAGAACCACGGTTCCCCGTTTGTGTTGTAGCATTTTCAAACCATTTATCTATGAACGTGCAACCATTTTGATCTGTACACATAACATGTTTCAACCAAAACCTATCCTAATTGGTGTCCTACATGCTCATGTTGGTATTTTTTATGCAGATCTGTGAGGGTGTCATCCTCACAAAAGCAAAGCTTCCGAAAGTGATTTAAATGATACGAACATTGAGTTCAACGAAACTTCGAACCCTCTATATTTTTCTTCCCAAATGGGTCAGGTTGGATTGATTGAATCCTAATTATTCAGTAAAATTTTATTAGTTTGGATGTTTAAGTTTTTAAATCATTTTTCATCCGTTTGAGAACACAGATTATAGAGAACGAAGTGTACGATTGATCACAAATAGGAGAGAATCAGTATTCACACGATACAGAGTATATCGAATCCTGATGGGTTGGATGCAAGAAGCATGATTTGCTGCTCAGGTAATTCCTTTTTGGTTTTGAACCTTCTTTCCTATAGTAGAGTTTAATCATATATGCAAGCACCAGGTCAACTAGGTTTTTACTGATATTTTTTTCGTTGATGAACTTTGCACTTACTCAACCCTCTGTACAGGTTTCCTTCCTATTCTGTTGAACAAAAGAGCAAACGATTTGATAGTTTATCATGGATTCGTTACTTAGAATGAAGTTTATCAGGTTTGATGTAAACCAATCAGCATGCTTTCCAGTTTTCTATAATATGTTCAGGTACTAATCGTGTGTTTTGGAAGAACTTTAAATGGTGTGAAGCGGTTTAGATACAAGCCACGAAGTGCCCCATTATGTGGTTCGTTAGATAAAATAAAACGTATCTCATATGTGGTGGTGTTAATTTGTCGGATCTTTTGTCTTAACCACCTTGGTTCTATACATTATCTTTAGAAAGCAAAAATTACTCTTATCTCATACGTGGTGGCCATCTGTTGAGAGGAGTTGTGCTCCTATAAGATCCACAACACCTATAAGGTCAGTACTCCTATGTGGCGCATACAAATTGGACGATCAGGATCACATAGAAAATAGAAAAACATATCAAGACACATCCAAATTTATTTACCAATGAAATTTGTTGCTTTTCTCTTTTAAATGCTAAAATATTGTGTATGATGTGAGATAGCAACTAGACATGGTAATAAAAACAGTAGTAATGCTCTTTAGCACAGTGTGATGTAGACATAGGCTAAAACAGCGTCAAAAACACGAGAAAGATATAGGTCAATATGACTAGAAAATGAAACCCATCTTTTTGATGTTTTGCAGGCAAGTTTGGGTGGTTGGTTTTGTTTTAGCTGCTTTTGCCCTTGATCTGATGGTTTACTGCTGGTAGATTGCTGATTCTGTAATGACTGTTGTATATGTTTTATGAAATGAATTTTGCACTTTATTTTTGAGACTTTTGTATTATGACTGTTTTGCAATTTGTTTAATTTAAAGTAAATATTCAGCTTGTGGCATGCTTTTTTAAGCTGAATAGCGGCTCCGAATCTGCATTTCCAAACACCCCCTAATAAGCAAGAACTGTTTATCCAAACTTAAAAAAATCTAATTATTGTCGGGAATGGGGATACCAGTAAGAAAACTTTCTTTGTACACACCGCTTAGAGGAGTTCGCCCACTGAGGTGTAATTTTTTTGTTTCCATTAGCTATAATAATAACTTCATAGTTAGCCTTAACTTTACATATAACTAACCATGTTTTCTTAATAATGTTATAGTTCTTTCACCTAGCCATTGATGTCAAGACAAACAATGAAAAATTACTTAACGATGAGTTCTACATTTCTCATACAAAATCGAGCAAGAGCCAAAAGGGCACGTTTGTAGTTTGTTCTTATTGCATTTCTTTGGTGTTTCTTTTTTCCTGTAATGACCCATGAAATAATTGTGCATCATTTGGTGTAGGAATATAATGAGTTGTTAGAGAAGATTATTACTACGGTGAGACAAATCTATGGAGAAAAAATCCATGTCCAGTTTGAAGGTTTCCACAAATCACTACGGGTAAAAAGATCTATTCAAGTTTTGAAGGCTACTGAATTGTGGAATGTTCATGTGGACCAGAGTTATAAGTCTAAATGCTCCTTGGTCCCTTAATGAGTTGTTTGGATTGGTTATGGGAATAGTATACTAAGAGTAATCTTGCTGGTTTTTATAGTGATTTTAAAGGCAATTGGAACATTTGTATCCTTAATGATCCTGAGTTTGTAATGGATTCCTCTGCTATTGAAGATCAAGAGAAGATGGACTGGAATGTTGCTTGTCTGCATTCTCTGCAAGTTGTGGATGATGGTTTATCTGCTTATGAAGTTTGGTGTATCAATGCGTGAATGTTCCTTTCAATAATACCTTAAAGCTCCCCGCCCAACGGGCGGGCCTTGAAGCTAGTGATTATATAATACAAAAATAAATATTTAAAGTCAAATTTAAATCAGTTTGCGTGGTTTGGTCAAATTGCACATTTAGTAAGCGTGGTACTGAAATTGCAAAAATCGTCCTTGTGGGAAACTTTGAATCCGTTTTAGTCCTTTATCAAACTGAAATGACTAAAGTACCCTCGTCCTCTTCCACCTTTGACTCGTTGACTAAAACGGATCCCAAGGTTTCTCACAAGGACGATTTTTGCAATTTCAATACCACGCAGACCAGCAATTTGGCCAAACCAAATGGATGATTTTTTCAATTCTCTCGTTTTTTTTATGTCAGTCAATGGATTCTCTCTTTTGCTATGGCCTAACAAACAATTCTTTCATCATATCGTAAAACCTATGCACAAAATTTATGTAATTCGTGGTTCTTACAAGCGTAGAAACCAAACCCAACAATCAGGCGGCAATCAACACGATAAAAAGTTAAAGTGCGTCTATTGATATGTGACATAATTGTGAGATACGACGTGCCACAAATAGGTTAAACACCGTACATTCTATATTCATTGCCTATTTATTGTCGTTTATTCACAAATACTTACTAATTTGCAATTCATTATTATTATTATTAGAGTAAACTGCAAAAATCATCCTTGTGGTTTGTCAAACGTGACACTAATCATCTCAAAAACTATTGGCAAAAATCATTCTTGAGAGTCAAATGTTCGGTAAAAATCATTCTTATTGGGGATGAATTTGGCAAAAAGTTTAACAAAAACTTTTGCAAAAATCATCTCTCCAGGGATGTAAAGTGCCACATATTTGACCTCTCAAGGTTTATTTTTGCCAATAATTTCTGACAGTGATGATTAGTGCCACGTTTAACAAACCACATGGATAATTTTTACACTTTACTCTTATTATTATTATTATTATTTGTTACATAAACTGATATTTAGGTTCCTCAAGAGTGTAAATCTCTTTTCAACATCTTTGTTTTATATATTTTTCCTTATTTAATTAATATGATGGTTCGTTTGTGATTTTATTATATGTTTACTTACACTACACTTACTATATTATTATTGATAAACTGTTATGTTAAAGTGTTTATATGAATGTAGAACTTGAAGTTTTTGAAAAAAGAATCAAGATGAGAGTACATGAACTTATTGGTCAAAAAAGCAAGTGATATGTAACTTCATTATGTGACATCTACTTGAATGTAATATAACTAGAGAGAATTACAAAAATGGTCCGGGTGGTTTGACCAAATTGCAGATTTGGTCCGTCAAATTTCAAAAGTGTAAAAAAACGTTCATATTTTGAAAGTTTGGTTTCACTTTTGGTCTTTGATCAAAGTAAAATAACTGATATAACCTCGTCTTCATCCTCCTTTCTTTTCTCTTTGAATTTTTATTTTCTTTTAATGAATATTCAAATTCATCATCACTTTTTCCAAATTTAAAAAAATCAATAAAAATTAAATAAAAGGAACAATAAAAAAACAAACCCAAATTACTTTTTATATAAAATCACAAACAAATCAAAATTGAAACAACCACGTTCACATTATAACAAAATCCCTTTTCTCAAATCCCTCAAAACCCAAATCTATAACAAAAACCATTCCCAGAAACACAAACAAAATGATCACAACAAATCATATAACCCAGAATACCAAACATGATATTGTTCTTGGTTTTTATGCTACAAACACATCCATGTTTGATAAAAAATAAATAACCCACAAGCAAAAGACAAAAAAAAGAACAAGACATACAAAAAGGGTAAAAGCCTTCCAAACTATAAAAAAAATCGCAACTTTCATTCACCCTTTTTCCACGATCTTGTTCAAAATAGTCACCAAATGAAGACGACCCCGTCTCAAATAACTGAACCAAGCTTCATTCAGGTCAAACCCAAAAGTCTACCGCGTCAAACACACTTCATATCAGCTACTTGCAGTTGAAAGTGAAGCAAACTTTGATACCGGATCTTGTTCATTGCTTTTGGAGGCTGCTACATCTTCTAAACGGATCAGATACTCATCAAACAGTGATTGGTCGGCAATAATCAAAAACCACAAAGAATTAATGATGAAACAGTTCTACTCGATTTCTTTATATAATAAAAATCATATCTTTAAATAGCAAACCCCATTTTAAATCATACAAAATCCCGGATCTGTATTTTTTTTGAAGAAAGAGGGTGATGGTGGCTTGGCAGCGATAGTGGTTTGATGGAGTTGCGGTTGTCGGTTGTCGAGGTGGTATGTACGTTGGTTGTTATGGAGTCCGGGGTGGCTGTGGTTCGCCGTATTTGATAGTGGGGTTGGCACTTTAATGTGATCGGGCATCGATTGATGAGGGTGATGATTGTTATGCGATTGTACTGGTTCGGGCAATATTGGATCTGTTCCATGAGATCCGACAGTAGTATGAAAAAAAGAATGAAAGATAGAGGATGAAGATGATGAAAGAGAACAAGAGAAAGTGAGTGGTCAGGGATTAAAGAGGAAAAAATTGGATTATATGATCAACGAGGCCTGACCACGCCCGTGCGTTGCACCGGGCTTAGTTTGAGTTAGAAATTGAATTATTCTTATAGTATGCATGTTATGTCAATTCTATTGAAGATATGTAATGCACATGATTTATCTAAAACGGGTTGTGATCATAAAAGCAGGTTGCCTATCAACTTGACGTAAATGTTGCCACTATGGCCCGACGTATCCCGGTTGTCAATGAGCCGTTTATCCAAATCAATGCTACTTTTGGGGCACTAAATTTAACAATTTGTGTTAAAGGAAAATAATGTGTAGGGTTGTTTTATGTTTATAAATGGGTATTGTTTTTTATTTTAGTTTGAAAGTATTACTTGGTTGCTTGCAACAAATAATAGAGGCAAAATGTCCATTATTTGTGTAATGAAAAATGTAGTCTAAGGTTGCTTTATGGGTTTAATATAATTAAGAAGGGTTTAGTTGGTTATTTTTTATAGAGTGTGGGGGTTTAGTTTGTGTGATTTAGAAACATGGGGGGTTTAGTTTGTGGATTGGAGGGAATTGAGAGTTATAGTTTCTCCACTGTGTATGTGAATGACCGGCATTAATCGTTTCGTCTGAAATCGCCGTTTGCATTTTCATCGCAATGATGGTTTTCAGTTTAATCTCCAACACTTATTTTCGTATATATATCCCCTTATTTTACCTCTTTCCTCATCTATTCTCTCCTCAAGTATCTCTACTCCAACTATTCTCTCATCAATTGTTGTTTTCCCCAAAACTGTGTTTCTATTTCACCCACTTTGATTAGCAATGGCAGCACCTGTAGGAGGAAACGAAGTTGCTAGGCGTGTCGTCGATGATCTTATTAATTTCAGTGGTCAGACTTCTGTGAAGAGTTATATGAATTTTTTCAATGCTCAACAAATTGCTGAAGCATGCCGTTTTGTTAGCCGAATGCGTGAAGAAGTCCAAACTTCAAGGAATCAGATTGCTCAATTGAATGCACTCATTACTGAAATGGAGGCGTTTAAGGATCCGGGAGAAGTTTTTGACACGCTGATAGGGCTTAGGGATGATATGAGGGTTGAAAATGCTAAGCTAATGGGGTTGAATGAGCTGATTACTCAGGCGGAGGAGGAGATTGAGATGAAGGAAGCATAGTTGGAGGCGATGGATGGTTGAAGCTGCTCTGGTTAAGGAAGTGGATGGGTTTCTTTTGTTTTGTTGGTCATCTGTCATGTTTGTTTAGTGTTTTTAATGTTTAGTCTGTATTTGTGGTTAAGGTTGATGATAAGTATGAAAGTTGTATGGAGATTTTGCTAGTGAATCCTAATTGTTGGGAATTAAGGGCTTCTACAAGTTTCTTTTCTAACTGCATGGTTTAAACTTAGTAATGAGCCAAGAGAATAACTTAGTACTTGCCAAGCTAAGATAGTACTGCTAGTGTTTATAGTTAGTACTGTGCCAGTACAAAATATTAGTACTCGTTAGTTTATAGTATTGTTAGTATAATAGTTAGTACTTTAGTTATATAGTTAAATTATTTCTAAAGTGATATGCATGAGATATATTAGGAATAGATATGCATTGATCACTTGACGCGTTTTGTAAGCCCATTAGGGTTTCCTTAATGTATAAAAGGAACCTTACGGCATAGATTTAGATATCAAGTTTTATATAGTTTTCATAGCAAATATAGTTAGTATTCATAGTTTCAAGGTTATTCTGTAACTTTGATTGTGTTTAATATATTGAAAGTTTAGAAAGATCTCGTTTTACTGTTTCATTGTTCTTTTTAGTATTGCAAGCTAGATTCCGCATAGTTTGTAGTATTCTCAATCTTAGTTTCTACTATAGTTGTTTTGGATCTATCCAATACTACTAAGCTTTAACAAGCTAAGTAAGATCTGTTCAAAAGGGATCAACAAGTGGTATCAGAGCTTGTTGAGAAACTTTGAATAAGAAGAACACTATATCTACACAAGATCTCATATTCAAAGAGAAGATGGAATCACAGTAAGAATCAACCCAAACATTATCTGCACTAAAACTTCCTATGCTCAAAACAGGAGGCTATGGTCTCTGAAGCATGAGAATGGAGCAATATCTTACTAACATTGATTATGCTCTTTAGGAGGTTATTATGAATGGTGATGCACCTGCTGCAATTGCATCAGCTAGTGCTGGTACTGAAGGTCCTATTCCTCCTAAAACTGCTGAACAAAAGCTAGCAAGAAAGAATGAATTGAAAGCTAAAAGCACTATGTTGTTGGCCATTCCTGATGAACACCTATTGAAGTTTCATGGAATCAAGGATGCAAAGACCTTATGGGAAGCAATCAAGGCCAGGTTTGGAGGCAACAAAGAATCAAAGAAAATGCAGAAAACCATTCTGAAGCAGCAATATGAGAATTTTGTTGTATCAAGATCTGAAGGACTAGATAAGACCTATGATAGGTTTCAGAAACTCATCAGCCAATTAGAAATTCATAGTGAAGTTATCTCTCAGGAAGATGCAAATTTGAAGTTGCTGAGAAGTCTACCATCAGCTTGGAACACTCATACATTAAGCATGCGTAACAAATTTGATCTAGACACGTTAAGTATGGATGATTTGTACAACAATTTGAAGGTGTATGAAGCTGAGATTAAAGGCCAATCAAACTCAAGCTCAAACTCTCAGAATGTGGCTTTTGTATCTTTAGAAAACACTAGCAGTACTAATGAAGCAGTTAATACTGATCATGAAGTTTCTACAACTAGTTCACAGGGACAAGCTTCTTCCTTAACTTATGCTGATGATGTCATGTTTTCCTTCTTTGTTAATCAATCTAATAGTCCACAATTGGACAATGAAGATCTAGAGCAGATTGATACTGATGATCTTCAAGAGATGGATCTCATATGGCAGGTGGCCATGCTTACCATGAGGATGAAGAGATTCTTAAAAAAGACAAGAAGGAATTTGAATTTCAAAGGCAAAGAAACTGTTGGCTTTGATAAGACAAAGGTTGAATGTTACAACTGTCACAGGAGAGGTCACTTTGCTAGAGAATGCAGGGCACCAAGGAATCAGGGGAATAGAAATGGAGATAATACGAGAAGGATTGTACCAGTGGAGACACCTGCAAATGCCTTGGTTATTCAAGATGGGATAGGTGGTTATGATTGGAGCTTTCAGGCTGAAGAAGGACTCATGAACTTTGCTCTAATGGCCTATACATCCCAAGGTTTATCAAGCTCATCAAGTTCAGACTCTGAGGTACATACTTGCTCTAAAAATTACTTAAAATCATATGAAGCTCTTCAAAAACAGTATGATCAACAGCGTGAAGCTCTTAATAAATCTAATCTAGAAATTATAGGTTATCAAATGGGATTAGAATCATTAGAAGCTAGGATAGTTGTTCATGAAAAGAATGAAGCTGTTTATGAAGAAGATATTGCATTTTTAAAGTATGATGTCCAAGTGAAAGATATCTCTATCAAAGACCTTAAAAATCAGTTAGAAGAAGCTTTAAAAGAGAAAGATGATTTGAAACTTAAACTAAAAAAATTTGAAGAATCATCAAAGAATCTAACTAAACTGATAAATAGTCAAATAAGTGCTAAAGACAAAGCTGGTCTTGGTTATGATAGTCAAATGAATGAGAGTGAAGTGGTTCATAGTGTGTTTAACAGTAGAGAAAGTGATGTAGATAATAGTCCTGTAAATGATAGATTCAAAATAGGTGAAGGGTTTCATGCAGTTCCCCCTCCTTACACTAGGAACTACATGCCCTCAAGACCTGACTTATCTTTTGCTGGGTTAGATGATTCTGTTTATAAGACTAAAGTGAGTGAAACTATTACTACTGCATCAAAAACTAGTAAGGATAATTTGGAAAAACCTAAAACTGTTAGGCCTAGTGCTCCTATCATTGAAGATTGGGACACTGATAGTGATAATGATAGTGTGTTTAGACCTAAAACTGATCAGACAAAACCAAAGTTTACTAAAATCAATTTTGTCAAATCTGATGAGAATGTGAAATCTGTTAATAAGGAAAACACACATAAGCAAGTAGAGTATCCTGGGAAAAGTCAAAGTCCTAGGGGTAATAGAAGAAACTGGAAATGAATGATGACTCAGAAACTAGGGAATGATTTTGAGTTTATAAAGAAAGCTTGTTTTGTATGTGGGAGTTTCAACCATTTAATCAAAGACTGTGATTTTCATGACAAGAAAATGGTAGAAAAACCAGTGTTGAATAATAAGGGAAGGGTTACTGGTCAAAGTGAGGAAATTAGACCAGTAATAGAGAAAAATTCTCAGAGGGTGAATGCTGCTGGTGAACAAGTTAATGCTGTTAGGCATAACTTAATGCTAATTGACTAAAGTTTATGATGATTAGTCAAACAGTTGACTAAAGATTAATGATGATTGAAAAGATTAATGCTGATTGAGAATTTGACTAAATACTTAGGAAATTATTTAATATTTAGTCATTGTATTTGATATATTTGACTAAATATTTAGGAATGTATTGTAAGCTCATTAGGACTCCTTGGTGTATAAAAGGAGATCCTAGGGCATCTAGTTTATCATCTCAATCATCTCATTATCATACATAAGCTTAAGAGATAGAGATACATCTTATAGAAAGAACGTATAGCTTCAAGGTTGTAACCCTAGTATGACAAGAGTACTCGTATTATTGATCAAATAATATTGAAGCGTTTTGTTATTTATTCATTGTTCATTGTTGGTACTGTTTCATTGATAAATTCCTCTAGAGTATTGAAGTGTAGATTCCGCATACACTTTGATATACAAACAAAGTCTCAACCATTGTTATTTTGGATTCATCCAAGGTAACATACTCTTTACAAGGTAAAGAATCAATCAAGGCGTGGGATCAACAAGATTTTTGATAGTGGATGCTCTAGGCATATGACTGGAAACAAGTCATTCCTTACAGATTATCAAGAAATTAATGGTGGATTTGTTGCATTTGGAGGAAGTCCTAAAAGAGGTAAAATTACTGGAAAAGGTAAAATTAGGACTGGTAAATTAGACTTTGAAGATGTATACTTTGTAAAGGAACTTAAGTTTAACCTTTTCTCTGTCTCACAAATGTGTGACAAGAAAAACAGTGTTCTTTTCACTGAGACTGAATGTCTTGTTCTATCTCTTGACTTTAAGCTACTTGATGAAAGTCAAGTCTTGCTTAAAGTTCCTAGACATGACAACATGTATAGTTTTGATCTAAAGAATGTTGTTCCTTCAGGAGGTTTGACTTGTTTATTTGCAAAGGCTACAATAGATGAGTCTAATTTATGGCATAGGAGGCTTGGTCATATAAACTTTAAAACTATGAACAAACTTGTGAGGGGAAACCTTGTAAGAGGATTGCCTTCAAAGCTTTTTGAAAATGACCATACTTGTGTTGCTTGTCAGAAGGGAAAGCAACACAAAGCCTCTTGTAAGACCAAGCTTGTGAGCTCTATCAGCCAACCCTTACAAATGTTGCATATGGACTTATTTGGGCCAACATCTGTAAGGAGTATCAATCACAAGACATATTGCCTTGTTGTCACTGATGACTATAGTAGGTTTAGTTGGGTTTTCTTTTTGGCCACTAAGGATGAGACTAGTGGGATCCTTAAAACTTTTATAACTGGCATTGAAAACCAAATAAATCATAAGGTTAAAATCATCAGATGTGACAATGGAACTGAATTTAAAAATAATGACATGAATCAGTTCTGTGGGATGAAAGGGATTAAGAGGGAGTTTAGTGTTGCCAGAACTCCACAACAAAATGGAGTTGCTGAAAGAAAGAATAGGACACTAATAGAGGCAGCTAGGACTATGCTAGCAGATTCATTATTACCTACTATATTTTGGGCTGAATGATATGTGTTTAATCACATATCATTTTACCTTACTGAAATAAGCTTAAAAGACCAAGAATACATGAAAAATGCAGTGCATATGTGTGTTTTGTCAATTGTGTCTTGCAGGTAACGGATATGTCAAATATGGACAAAAACGAAGCAAAACGGACAAAACCGAGCACGGGAATGGAAGAGTACAAGAAATCAAAGCCGAAGGCATATACATCCTTAATGGGCCAACCCGTACCCATTTTAATAGGCCGGGTCAACCCATTAGCATTGTATTTCTATAAAACCTAAAGCCTAAATTCTAATCCTTTTATCAATCCAAAATTATAGTCCAAATCCATATTCCTGGCCTAAGTTAGTAAAACAAAAGCCCAAACCCCACCCCTGAGCACAAGTCAAAACGATATAACAGTGCGTCAAACAAATCAAACTTACTGTTGATCTATCCCTTTCCCTACTCACTTTTACACAACGAAAACGAACTAGGGTAAATCACCTCTTCACCCCACGCTTAATTAGCTTCTAGAAGAACCTGACAACCCTGACACCTCATTG
This sequence comes from Tanacetum coccineum, assembly GCA_026074375.1. Classification (NCBI taxonomy): domain Eukaryota; kingdom Viridiplantae; phylum Streptophyta; class Magnoliopsida; order Asterales; family Asteraceae; genus Tanacetum; species Tanacetum coccineum. The sequence continues at coordinate 12,317 of BQNB010015396.1, forward strand.
ACACGCTGGCAATCCTCTATGCTGTAATTGGTTATGAAATATAGAGAGGATCCAAGGGATGAAAGAGAAGATTGAATGATTCAAGGGTCAGGATTAAAGTTGGGGGAACGTCTCAAGAGCCTAGAATCTTCCTCACATCACTATAAATAGAGGAGTTTTTCACACAGAGATGGCACGTGTAGGATTTTAGTAGTAGCTTATTATAGTAGCTTATTGTATCTTTAGCTTAAATGTCTTTTAATTAATGTAATTATCTCTTTCACAAGCTTGTAATCTGTTGAGTATTAATAAATTTAAGTTTCATTTAAATTGTTCTTTTTAAATTATGACTTTACTTATAATGGTTTACAAATGTTTTAGTTAAGCAAATAAGCTCAAAATAAGCTCATTCTCTTATAGACTATTGATCATTTAGCTAAACTTACCCAAAGCATAACTGAATTGGTATTCATCTTTAAATCTCCCTCAAATTACCTCAGCTTAACTATTAGATGATAAGCCAAAAAGGGAAGGGCTTATAGACATTACCAGCTTATCTATGATAAGCTGTAGCTTGTTGATTTAAGCTCTATAAAGCATTTAAGGTCCCTGTTTAGCTGGGACAAAGGTACTTCTTCTTTTACTCTTTTATAGCTTAATATTTGTTTTGCTTATTGATCTGCTTATTTGTGCTTGCAATTGCTTAATTTTGCTTATTTTTGTCTAGTTATAGCTTATTATGTTTAGATTATGGCTTATAGTAGTTTGGTTTAAGTTTTAATAGAATTTGTCATCATTGAGCAAAAAATAGCTTATTAAGTATAGCTTATTTCTGAGTGCTTAATTTTTCTACATTTTAGCTTATTAGTCTTTAAATATCTTAGTTATTAATATGTTTTTAGAGATCATAGCTTAATATGATCTGTCTTGGCTTATAATTTGATTTTAGGATTTAAAAGAGGTGTTTAGGATAAGGTTTAAAATGGGTCAAATGAGGTTTAAATCTGTTTTTAGTTTGCTAGACAGTTTCAAATTGGTTTTCATTAGCTCTAATTAAGCCTTAGGATTAGTTTTCTCAAGTTTAGGATAAGCTTTATTAAGATTAGGAATCTAAGTTAGCAAATTCTCTTATATGTTAGTCCAATGAGTTTTTAAACAGCTTATTAGATTATTTTCTTAATAATGGATTTGAGGTGTGCTTTTTGTGTTCAAAATAGATTCTAAGAGTATCAAAGTCCCTCTGTCTTGAGTCATTAGACCTTGACATTTTCTCTTAAAATTTTAGCTTAAAACAAGTTTAGTTAATTAGAGTTCATTCTTAAAAGTAGTTTATGCAGATTAATTGTAGGTTGGTTTTAGCTTATCTTTGATTCATTTAGGTTTAATTTAGCTTGTTTTAATTTTGTCTAAATCTGTTTAGAGTTTTAGTTTGGCAAAAGTCACTTAAGAGTCTTGAAAGTTAATTGCAAAAAGCCTTTTAGCAAAGAAAAGTTATTATCAAAAGTGATGTATGCAGTCTGCTCTAATTTGGAATTTTAGCTTATTTAATAGTTTTAATAGCTTAAGATTAGTTTGTATTTGCTTATTGAGTCATGATATAAATCTGTTTAAAGCTATTAGTCTTTAGTTTTTGCTTATTGAGTCTTATTTTTAGCTTAAAATTTGTCATCCATTTCAAAAAGCTAGAAACAATAGTACAAACTATCATTTCAAAAGTTCATTTTCTAGCTTATTTCTTTATTTTGTTTGCTTAATGTCAGCTTATTTGTGTTCTTTGAGTATTAGACTTAATCTGTTTTAGGTTTATTAGCTTTTTCTTTTAGCTTATTCTGTCATAAAGCTAGCTTAAAGTAGTGGTTATTCCTTTTTGTCCTGTTTTTAATGTCTGTTGTCTTAATAGCTTTTCAGTACTTTTTAGCTTATTTTGTTTGGTTATTATTAGTCATAATTGCTTATTAAGATTAGGACTAGTTTTTCTCCAGCTTATTTGCCTTTAGTTAGCTTATTTGGTCTTATTAAGTGCTTATAAAATTCAAGCAGTCTTAGCTTTAAGCAAAAAAAATAGACTTTTAAGTAAACTGTCACTTCAATTTGCTTTTCACTGATTTAAAAATAAGTTTTAGAAAAAGTTGCTTAATTCTTCTTATAGTTTAGCTTTTTCAAAAAAAAAATATATATTTTTGTAAAAAGGTAAGTCACAGGTTTCGAACCTGTGACCTCCCCCTTAGCATACCAACAACCTAACCAGTAGCACCCTTGGGACTTTTCTGTTAGACATATGCAACATTAATCTTTTATACTTGTTTTCAGTTTTAAGCTTATCTAGCTTATACGAATTTGAACAAATTTTTGGCTTGAGCTTTTTGAACCATTTTCTTTAGAAATCTTAGGAATACTATTGAGCACTTTTATGAATTTTCTCAAATTTTTATAAAATAGTTTAGTAATTTTTATTAATTTTGTAGATTAAAAGTGTTTTTAATTGTTTAAAAATATAAAAAAGTTAAAAAAGATATATATATATATATATATATATATATATATATATATAATTTTGTATTTTTATTTTAGTACATTTAAGTTAAGAATTTAGCATTTTGCATTTTTAGGATTTAAATTTGTGTTATTTGCTTAATTAGTCGCGTTTTTTTATTCTCGTTATCGTTTTTACGTTTAATTCTTTAATTGCTTAATTTGTTAGCTTGCCTTTATTTGTTTTTGCTTTTCATTATTAGAAATAGAATCAAAATTCAAAATATTTGATATTCGAGCATCAAACAAAATACTTTTGTGGAATTCAAATTCACCTCTTTTCGGGATACGACATCCGGGAGATAAAAATATTGTTTGTCCTCAAGCAATTTTCTTATCGAATGGGATACTCTATATACTATAATTAATTTTGTATTTTAGGTATATATTATATATCCTATTATCATCAAATCAATTTTTGGCGCCGCTTATTTGAAGTTAGTGCCTTGAAGATCCTTCCTCGTGAAGTTATTGTTTTTAATTTTCAATTTTATTTTATAAAAAACCTTAAAAACACAAAAATATTTTGCTTTTCTTTTATTTTACAAAATACCAAAAAAACATAAAAATCAACCGTTGTGTCACTTGTGAAAATGGTCTACCTTTAGATTTACAAACTATAAGAGATGTTTAATGAGGGTCGATCTAACGAACTTCGACCCAAAAGAAGAAGGTTTTAAAACGCTTCGCGCTTACCCGATCCTCCGTTTCTTTGTACGTTTTATAGAGAGCTACCGTACACTTGTTTGATTATCGGTTACAAAAATATTTTTGTTCTATCTTATTTTTCTTATCTTGTTTTTAGTGCATGAGCACTCGCTCTACTTCTTCTAACAAGATAAATACTTAATTTTATTCAGTCGGTCCAATCAAAAACCTTAAGTACTCTCTATTATCTCAATTACCTTTATCAAACATACATACTCTCATACATGATAATATAACCAGAACCTCATAATCAAAACTATTTTCTCAAATTCGAATGGGATTTGGACTTCTGTGACAAACACAATATGGTCGCCTTCTTAAAGAAACCAGAGGGAAGTGCAGGATTTCATCAGATAGTGGATTTTCTAAATTCTACTCACATTAAGTATGCTCTCACTGAAAATCCAACCATCTATGTTTCACTCATCTCAGTTTTGGCAAACTGCTTCTGCAAGCACCTCTGAGAATAAAGAGATGGAAATAACTGCTACTATTAATGGAAGAGTTAAGACTGTTACTGAAGCATCTATAAGGAGGCATCTCAAGTTAGAAGATTCTGATGGTATTAGTACTTTACCTAATACTAAAATTTTTGAGCAACTTGCTTTTATGAGGTATGTGTCCAATCCTGACAGATTAACTTTTCAAAAGGGACATTTTCTCACGCAGGAGGTTTTTGATCCATACCATTTCATTGTTTGGAGTGCAATACGAAAATTGCTTAGGATCAATTAGTAGACAATTATATCCACTGCTATCATTTGCCTGCCACAACAAAACTTTAATTTTTCAAAATTGATTTTGATGGCCATGGTATGTAAATACTTGGATAATCAAGTCTAAATTTTTTAAGGTCTTAAGATTAATACAAAATCTTTTTAAACAAGCACAAAAGACAGCTTCTACCTCACAAAAGAACTTATATTGCGCCTACTCTTACTCAAAATATTTTTAGCAATATGAGAAGGATTTCTAAGGGTTATAATGGGGTGGACATTCCATTGTTTCCAACAATTCTTGTTCAGGGCTTAATTTTTCAGAGTGAAGGATCAACAATCCTAGTTGAGTCCCATCACACACCCACAGATGCTCCATCAACTCACCCACACATATTTTTTCACCAACACTTAGGAGTCCTATCAGACAGGAAACTAAAGTTCCTCAGCTCAGCTCTCTTCCTCATACCCATGTAGCAGATGAGGCTGTATCCACAGGTGTGGATGTCAGATATGGAGGGGCTGCCACTACTATCACTAGCTTAGATGCAAGACAGGACAATGAGTGTAACTTTATACAGACCTTATCATGCCACATATTCACCTCATACCAGACGGCCACTCAACACTTGGGACAGTGATCAGGGTTAGAATGCAACAAAATGAATTGATGGATTTGGTCATAAAATTGTCAGATAAATGTGCAGCTTTGGAGACAGACTTGAGGCAGGCAAAGAAATTCTATGGTGATGCTTTTACTAGACTTATCAAGAAGGTAAACAAATTAGAGAAGACTGTCAAGACAAGTCAAGCTAGAAGAAGGTCAAGAGTGGTTATATCTGATGATGAAGAAGAGTTGGAGGATCCTTCTAAATAGAGGAGGAGTATGATTGAAGAAATTGATCAAGATACAGGAATTAGTTCAAATTAATGCTGAGGATCATGTTACTCCTACAAAGGTCAGTGCTCAAAAAGATCAACCTGAAGATCACTTGAGAGTTCTTAGTGCAGCTAAGGTTCTTGCAGATGCCATGCCGAGATAAAGAAGGGAAAGTTCTAAATGTTCTATCTTATACTAGAAGAAGGAGGCAGTTAGTATAGGACAATGCTGAATTAGTACTGCCGAAGAACCAGTTAGTACTATTGGTGCATCAATGCCAGTTAGTACTGTTGGTATAGTTCAAGAAGCCAGTACTCCATTATCAGTTGCAATAAAGGATAAGGGTAAAGCCATTATGTAAGAGTCTGAGTCTCCAAAGAAGATGAAACAGAGAGAGTAGATTCAAATTAGCAGGGATGAAGAAGTCGCTCTAAAGCTACAAGAAGAGTTCGATGCAGCAGAGAGACAGAGGATTACTAGAGTGCATTACAAGAAGCTAGACTCTTCAATATTGAAGAATAGGAAGATATACTAAGCCATAATTGAAGCAGATGAAGAGCTAGCACTTAGGTTACAAATGCAGAAAGAAAGAGAAAAAAAATATACTCTAAGGCTAAAAAACAGACTACTTGCATGAAATATCAACCAGAGAAAGAAATATTCTGCCACAAAGAGCTAAAGAATGGAGGAACATGCCACTCACACATGCTCAATAGAGAACTTATATGTCTAACTATATCAAGCATATGGGAAGTCACACTCTGCAGCAATTGAAGTAACTTTCCTTTGATAAGCTCAAGGCTTTGTTTGAAACAACAATAAGAAGGGTACAAACTTTTCATCTAATAGAGAGTGAAGGTGACAAAACAGTTCCTGAATTAACAACTGGAAGTTCTAAAAGGGTTGCATAAGTAGAATTGGATCATGAAGGTTCTAAGAAGCAAAAGACTAATGAAGCTTCAGGGACAGTTCAAGAACAACCAGAAGAAGAAGAAACAAAATTATCATAAGAGGATTTACAAAAAATGATGATGGTAGTTCCAGTGGAAAAAGTCTATGTTGAAGCCTTACAGGTCAAATATCTAATAATTAACTGGGAAATCTACTCTGAAGACACAAGAAGATCTTGGAGAATTATCAGAGTTGGAAACTATACAGAAGCTTATAAGACTTTTGATGATATGTTAAACAAATTTGATAGAGATGACCTGGATAAGCTATGGAGTTTGGTCAAAGAAAGATCCAGTTCAACAGATCTTACTGATGACAAAGAAAGAACACTATGGGTTGAATTGAAGAGGTTATTTGAACATGATACTGATGATATTTTGTGGAAGCTTCAGAGATATATGCATGATCCATTAACTTGGAGATTATATGATACATATGGTGTTCACCATGTATCTACAGACAGAGGACATGATATCTTCATTTTGGTTGAGAAAGATTATCCATAACAGTGGGCTTCTGAATTGATGTTGTGTAAAAAGTGCAGGGGTATCAGAATATTCAGAGATGGCAGATGAGCTTTTAAGGAAAATTATCATACTATCAAACAGACCAAGACAGTAAAGTGTTTGGAAGCATCCTCTCAAAATAGAAGGTTTAATTCAGAAACTTGATGATTTGAAGGTAAATCATAAGTTCTTGGCGAGAGGATTGTTGGGGAATTACCCCCCCCCCCCCCCCCACCCCCCCCCCCCCCACCCCCCCCCCCCCCCCCCACCCCCCCCCCCCCCCCCCCCCCCCCCCCCCCACAAAGGCTTTATAAGTTTCTAACTGCTGGGTTAACTTAGTAGCTGCAGAGAAGTACGTATGTATGCCAAGCTAAGATTAGTACTGCTAGTGTTATAGTTAGTACTACCAGTACAAAATGTTAGTACTGTTAGTTTATTAGTACTGTTAGTTATAATAGTTAGTACTGCTTATGTGATATGCATGAGATATATTAGGAATAGATATGCATGATCACGTACCGCATTTTGTAAGCCCATTAGGGTTTTTTGGTGGATAATGGAACTACGACATAGATCTAGGATATGAAGTTTTATATTAGTTTCATAGAAAATATAGTTAGTATCATAGTTTCAAGGTTATTTGTAACTTTGATTATGTCATATATGAAGAGTTAAGAAGATCTTGTTTTACTGTTTATTGTTATTCTTAGTTATTACAAGCTAGATTCCGCATAGTTTGTAGCTATTCACCAATCTTAGTTTCTCTTATGTTGTCTTGGATCTATTAACATACTAAGCTTTAACAGGCTAAGTAAGATCTGTTCAAAAGGGATCAACAATTTACATAAAGAAGCGTCCTAATTTATGTAAGTAATGAATTGATAAACTTATGGTTCGGTGATTTACAATTTATTTATATAGATGAAGAGGCGTCCCAATCCATTCAAATAAAGAGACTATAAATCATACTACTTAAGAATTTTTGATGCAATACGCGTACTCACATAACCTTCAAGGTGGTGGATGACATTGTTGGGAATTATGCATTCCTGACTTAGTACTGCTAGTTATATTACTTAGTACCGCTAGTTGTAATTAGTACTGACAGTATAAAATAGTTAGTACTGATCAGATAGTTAGTACCGTTAGTATAAAATAGTTAGTACCGTTTATAAGATATGCATGAGATATCTTAGGAAAGGATATGCATGATCTTTATACGCGTTTTGTAAAGCCCATTAGGGTTTCCTTAGTCTATAAAAGGAACCCTAGACATAGTTAGTAGATATAGTTCTACACAGATCATAGAGATCGAATAGTAATCATAGCTTGTAATCTGTAACCTAGGCAGATTCAAGGTTTAATATAAAAGTTCTTTTATGATATTTAATATTGTTCTTCTTAGCATTATTGATTAGATTCCACATAATCAATAAGTGTTTACTCAGTGTTTGATTATTGTTGCTTTAGAATTATCTAAAGGAGCAAACTCTTTGCAAGCTGAAGGTTAAGATCTATTCAGTAAAACGATCCAACAGCACTTCCCTATTTAGCTAAACCATCTTTTGCATCTTCTTCTATCTAAACCATGCTTTGCCATTCTCTCATATCTTTCCCATTATTTAAATCACCTAATTCTCATACTTCACCACCACCTCCATCTTCTTTATCCTACTCTCCTTCATCATTAATGTCTTGCTCAAACCACCATTCTAACTGCTCTAGAAAACCAAGAATGTCGATAAGACAAGTATGGAAACGCAAGACATCCACTCCAAAATCATTACCTTCTTCCCAAAAAGACTCACCTCTACTTCCTCTAAGAGTCCATTTTCAATCTCCTTCACCACCATCATACAATCCACTAAGAGATCAAATGATCAACCAACTTCACAACATTTACACCATCCTTGATTCACACACTAACCCATCTAATGCCTACATTCGTGAACCACCATTACTACCACCGCAACCAATTCATCCTCCTTCTCATGCTCAAGTTGAATTTCACTCAAGTTTTTGTCATTGTTGCATGTTTTCAAGACACCAATTATACTCCTTGAGAAATGAAATCATCTTCATTCCCTTTCTACTCACCCGTCTTATACCTCAAACTTGTACCCCTCTAAATGATGTGTCACCAACCTCTTATTTTTCCCTCTTTAATTAATCATTCTTATATGATTAATCTACCTAAATAATCGACCATACATCTTTTGATTATGGCATCTTCTACATTTCAAGAATCCAGAGAAAAACGTGCTTCATGGTCCGATAAGTTAGATGATGCACTATGGACCTGTCCGTACACGCTTTAAAACACCACCGGGTGCATCCTTAAAGCTTGATACGAAAAGGCCTCTGCCTCCTTCGAATCGAATTTGAACATAAGGGCCTATTGGGCCTTAAAAACATTGTAATTTTGACCTGAAGACCGAGGGTGATCACCAGAAAGTTAAAATGAATGAATTAAATGAACTACGAGAGCAAGCTTATGAGAACTCTTTAATCTACAAAGAGAAAACAAAGAAGATTCATGACTCCAAGATTAAAAACCGTGTCTTTAACGTTGGTGATCGAGTTCTTCTCTTCAATTCTCGATTAAAGATTTTCTTAGGAAAGCTCAAAACCCATTGGACCGGACCATTCACCGTTGCTCAAGTTTTCCTTTATGGAACCATCAGTTATATCAAATCGATGGACCAAATTTCAAGGTGAACAGTCATAGACTTAAACACTATTTTGGAGGAGACATACCATCGATGGTTGTCTCGGATCTCCAAACTTTCCCCATGGACCACTAAATGCGGGTCCAGGTCAAGCTCGTTGACTCGAGTTATGAAAACAAGCGCTTCGTGAGCAACCATGCTTATCCTTATTATTAATATAATAATTAATTACTTAGTGTTCGGGAGGAGCTCGCCTATCTCCTTTCTCGTGTTTCGTGTTTTGTGTTTTATGTCTAGGATTGCCCGAATTATGAAGATTCTTGTGCTCGTGGTTTTGTCCATCGTCCACTCGATCTTCAATCCTTAGCATGCTTATTTATGACTCAGATATCCCAAGATCCTTATTGATTAACGTTCATCTATTACTTAAAGTAATAAGACGACTTAGATATTTGTAGGAGACCCTTAATAATTTGAGATTATTCCTGAAATTAAGTATGGGGTCACAGTCTCACATAGAGGACAATTGTATTCTAGTATGGGGGGATCTTATTCGATTCGACCTTAACATTGCATTTGCCTTGTCTTCACGTAACCCCATTTTTCCACCAAAAATATGTGATTTTAGGCCAAAATTTAAATTTTTTTCAAAAATAGAATAAGTGTTTTGACACGTTGTTTTGTCTTTCTAAAAATAAATTTTGACTTGATCAAGCATGTTGCACTCTAGCTTGCCCCTTAACTTATATAAGTTTAAGCTTTTGAGCACTAGAGTCTTTTAACAAAAGCTTTAAAACGCAAATTCTAGCTTGAAGAAGCCAAGAGTTGCAAGTTTTCCTGATAGACTTTAAATATGCATAGCTTGAGTTTATTAGACTAAGCATTCCCGTGGATCTTTTTATTAAAGATTTTTAAATTGCGAAAACGAGAAATGAAAAGTTTTAATATAAGTTTAGGTGCTAAAGCTAGAGTATGTTGGAACTCTTTAAGGCACAATAGAGGTTAAATGTGGCTTTTTTGCTCCCATAGCTTAAAAAAACCGTTATATAATTGTTGAAATAAATAAAGTACTTTAGGATTTTTAAAGATTCTTGTTTAAATCACTTCTTTCATAGAATTCCTCTGGTGATAGTAAGTTAACACATCGAGGTTTTGTCAGTGTTATGGGGAAATAGGCTATCGATTCAGACGTCCATCCCCCCATCCAGCTCGCTACCGTTGTCTAGGTAGTTAAAAGACCACAAGACTTGAAATTTGGATATAATAATAATAGTTATGTAATAAACCAAAGCCAAAATAAGACCACTACCTCTTGCCGGCTCACAACCGATGTGGTAGTCGTTTAAAGGGTAGAGGTGTGAATAATAATAAAAACTGTGGGCTGATAAAGGTTTACTGTCTCTTGCCGGCTCATAACCGATGTGGCAGTCTTCAAAATAAGGCTCATAGTAATAATAATCTGAGACTGATAAAAGTCTGCTGCATCTTGCCGGCTCACAACCGATGTTGCAGCCTTCTAAAAGATCGAGGAAATTACCGAGGTCAAAATAAGACTACTGGCTCTTGTCGGTTAGGACGCCTGATGTGTCAGTTGTTTAAAGAACCGAGGTTTAATAATGTTGCAATAATAATAATAATAATAATAATAAAGCCAAATTTTGACTCCAGGGTTATCTAAATAAAGCCTCCATCTCTGGACTCGTAGTTGAGTTGTTTCGGATGAAGTCATTGTCTCTCATAGTGTTTTTGGATTTATCCAAAGGACTATCAAGGCTCATTCAGATCCTGTTTATAAGGACCTACATATATCACATGTGATATACCGCTAATCCATAAGTTTAAACACTCAACATGTTCTGGTGAAATGGGCGTAAGTATTGTATACAAATTCAAAAGATTCATGGTTTTTTTCACCAAAAATAAATACTTATTTTATGACCGTTTTATGTCTATGAATCTACAAATTAGTGTTATATCACATGTGCTGTATCAAATGAGTTTGAAAATAAATAACATATATTTTCTTCAACTTCTACAAATAAACTATAATGATTTAAAAGTTCAACTAATATGTGTAATATAGGGTTGAAAAACTAAAGCTTTGTATTTTTAAATGTAAAAAATGACGAATCTTTATAAAGTTTTACACATATACTTATGTTAATTGTACGACAAAATGTTGAGTGTTCAAACTTATAAATGAGTGTCATATCGTGATATATCACGTATATTCATGTACTGTAAAAACAGAAAACAAGAAAAGATAAAAAACATGTTATCGAAAGTATATCAAATGTCCATATATTGAAAAGTAACTGAATGTTCTCTGTAATCGTGTAACTAATTTCGTCTAACGATAAACAGTTTTTAAGTATATTTTTCATAAGAAAAATGGTGAAATTAAGTTTTAATTGAAAAAGAAGAGTTGAGAGAGGTATGTTATCCCCTTTGAGTTAGTGACCAAAACTATATTACTTAAGATAAACTAACTCATGGCTTATAGTAATGTATAGACAATCAGTTTTGACGAGTAATAAAGATAAAATAGTAAAGAACACAAAACTAATTTTCAACGTTTAACTCTTTATGTTTATTAAGAATTATACTTCATTGTATGCGGAACTACAATTAGGATTGAATGACAATGTGTGTGTGTGTGATCTCCTTACTAAAAACTTTGCATAAACCTAAAGTGTTATGCAAAGCTGACTACTATGCTAACCAACTGAGCTTGCTCGGGGACTTAGTAGATATTGGAGGAGTGGGTGTTTGTGAAATATACAACTTTAAATGCACAAACTTGACATACTCCTTTACAAGGCTTATCTATTTGTATTACCTAGGTAGGGTCATAACCACATGGGTGATAAGTGCGTGTCTCAATGCTGATAGGCTAGTACATATTTTATAGCTTTTTCTCTATTGTTGGGATTAAAGCCTTCTTAATGCTGCTCTATTGTGTTAGTACTGCTCAAGAACTTTAGAGAAAAATGCTAAGTGTTTACTACTGCTAGTACACAGTTAGTACTGCTATTGTAAAGTTACTACTGCTAGTGCATATTAGTACTGCTCAGAGACTTAGAAGAAAAACTGCTAAGTAGTTACTACTGCTAGTGCATATTAGTACTGCTCAGAGACTTAGAAGAAAAACTGCTAAGTAGTTACTACTGCTAGTACAAAAGTTACTACAGCTAGTACAAAAGTTACTACTGTTAGTACAAAGTTAATGCTACTAAAAGAGTTAATGCTGCTAGTGAAGATATTAGTACTGCTGAGTTAGTTAGTACTGCTTATGAGATTTATATGAGTTATTTGTGTAAAAGATATGTATAACTTATTTGTTTAAAAGATTTGATATTCTTAGGAAAGTATTGTAAGCTGTTTAGGCTATAGGTGATGGTACGGTCAGTGGTATCATCGGTGATGAAATATGCGAAAGAATAATAGAAGGTGCTTGTTGGGATTAAAAGCCTTCTTAATGCTGCTAGTATTACTGCTGCTCATATCAGAGTTAATGCTGCTCAGTTGTGTTAGTACTGCTTAAGAACTTTAGAGAAAAATGCTAAATGTTTACTACTGCTAGTACACAGTTAGTACTGCTAGTGCATATTAGTGCTTCTCAGAGACTTAAAAGAAAAACTACTAAGTAGTTACTACTGCTAGTACAAAAGTTACTACTATTAGTACAAAGTTAATGCTACTGAAGGGGTTAATGCTGCTAGTGAAGAAGTTAGTACTGTTGAGTTAGTTAGTACTGCTTATGTGATTTATAAGAGTTATTTGTGTAAAAGATATGTATAACTTATTTGTTTAAAAGATTTGATATTCTTAGGAAAGTATTGTAAGCTGTTTAGGACTCCTTGGTGTATAAAAGGAGGTTCTAGGGCATAGAGTTTGATACTAGTCATTCATAGAATTATCATAGCTTTAAGGTCTTTGTAAACCTAATATTTTAAGAGTATTCGTATTATTAATAATATTGGAGCTTTTGTTTGTTGAATTATATGTTCATATAATTACTGTTTCATTGATAGTTCTTCTTAATATTAAAGATTAGATTCCGCATAATCTTTAATACATTCTAACAAAGTTTCTACTATAGTTGTGTTAGATTTATCTAATATAACTAATCCTTATACAAGCTTAAGGAATTTGATCTATTAAAGTTGGACTAACAAGTGGTATCAGAGACACTCCTAAGCAGTTTGGGATGGTGGGGCAAACCTCATTAAGGACGATGAGTCCCTAAGGGGGTGATTATGACACCCTAGGAAAATCCTACATCAGCTGTGGCCTAGAGAGATATTAGGTTCATAAGATAACATTCGCCTTACAATGACACAACGCGTTTTGTGGTTTACTGCGAGTGAGGTTCCTAGGAACTGGTAGTTAAGAGTGCTCATGTGAAAGTAGTACTGGCTTGAGTGACCTGTCGAGAAGTCTTCACATGAGGGCCACAAAGCAAAGCCGTGAGCCTACAGGCAAAGCGGATACTATTGTGGTTTGAGTAGGCAGGGTGTTACAAGTTGTATCAGAGCTTACTACTGCTGGTTCTAAGTTAATGCTGCTAGGCATAACTTACTACTGTTGGTTTTGAGTTAATGCTACTAGGCATAACTTACTACTGCTGGTTCTAAGTTAATGCTGCTAGGCATAAATTACTACTGTTGGGTGAAAGTTAATGTTATTGAGGGTATTTTCATACATACTTCGATTAAGGGTTTCAATCAGTCATTTAATCGATTTCATACTTTCATAAACTCTCTAATCACAAACCCTAACTCAATTTTATCATCCATCATCAAAACCCAACACAAATGACGACCCTAAAGTTTGCAGATACTCATAACATGGTCGCATTTTTGTCTAAACCCGCAGAAAGTAATTGGTTTGAACAAATTGTGGATTTTCTGAATGTACAACCTATAAGATATGCATTAACGGTTAATCCTACTATATATATCTCTTGCATTGAACAATTCTGGTCTACTGGTGTGGTCAAAACTATCAATGGGGAAGTACAGTTGCATGCCCTAGTAGATGGCAAAAAGATAATTATCTCTGAATCATTTGTGAGAAGAGATCTTAAACTAGAAGATGAGGAAGGTATTGATTGTTTACCAAACTTTACCATTTTTAAACAACTTACATTGATGGGATATGAGAAAATTTCATAGAAGCTCACTTTTTATAAGCCATTCTTCTTGATATGTGTTTAATCACATATCATTTTACCTTACTGAAATAAGCTTAAAAGACCAAGAATACATGAAAAATGCAGTGTATATGTGTGTTTTGCCAATTGTGTCTTACAGGTAACGGATATGTCAAATATTGACAAAAACAAAGCAAAACAGACAAAATCGAGCACAGGAATGGAAGAGTACAAGAAATTGAAGCCGAAGGCATATACATCCTTAATGGGCTAACCCATACCCATTTTAATGGGCCAACCCGTACCCATTTTAATGGGCCGGGTCAGCCCATTAGTGTTGTATTCCTATAAAACCTAAAGCCTAAATTCTAAGCCTTTTATCAATCCAAGATTATAGTCCAAATCCATATTCCTGGCCCAAGTTAGTAAAACAAAAGCCCAAACCCCACCCCTGAGCACAAGTCAAAACGATATAACATTAGGTCAAACAAATCAACTTTACTGTTGATCTATCCCTTTCCCTCCTCAGTTTTACACAACGAAAATGAACCAAGGTAAATCACCTCTTCACCCCATGCTTAATTAGCTTCTAGAAGAACCTGACAACCCTGACACCTCATTGACACGCTGGCAATCCTCTATGCTGTGATTGGTTAAGAAACGTGGAGAGGATCCAAGGGATGAAAGAGATGATTGAATGATTCAAGGGTCAGGATTAAAGTTGGGGGAGCGTCTCAAGAGCCTATTGTATCTTTAGCTTAAATAGAGGAGTTTTTCACATCACTATAAATAGAGGAGTTTTTCACACAGAGATGGAACGTGTAGGATTTTAGTAGTAGCTTATTATAGTAGCTTATTGTATCTTTAGCTTAAATGTCTTTTTATTAATGTAATTCTCTCTTTCACAAGCTTGTAATCTGTTGAGTATTAATAAACTTAAGTTTCATTTAAATTGTTCTTTTTAAATTATGTCTTTACTTATAATGGTTTAAAAATGTTTTAGTTAAGCTAATAAGCTCAAAATAAGCTCATTCTCTTATAGACTATTGATCATTTAGCTAAACTTACCCAAAGCTTAACTGAATTGGTATTCATCTTTAAATCTCCCTCAAATTACCTCAGCTTAACTATTGGATGATAAGCCAAAA
The DNA here is from genome assembly GCA_026074375.1 of Tanacetum coccineum. NCBI lineage: Eukaryota > Viridiplantae > Streptophyta > Magnoliopsida > Asterales > Asteraceae > Tanacetum > Tanacetum coccineum. The sequence continues at coordinate 27,561 of BQNB010015396.1, forward strand.
AGGGAAGGGCTTATGGACATTACCAGCTTATCTATGATAAGCTGGAGCTTGTTGATTTAAGCTCTATAGAGCATTTAAGGTCCCTGTTTAGCTGGGACAAAGGTACTTCTTCTTTTACTCTTTTATAGCTTAATATTTGTTTTGCTTATTAATCTGCTTATTTGTGCTTGCAATTGCTTAATTTTGCTTATTTCTGTCTAGTTATAGCTTATTATGTTTAGATTATGGCTTATAGTAGTTTGGTTTAAGTTTTAATAGAATTTGTCATCATTGAGCAAAATTTAGCTTATTAAGTATAGCTTATTTCTGAGTGCTTAATTTTTCTAGATTTTAGCTTATTAGTCTTTAAATATCTTAGTTATTAATCTGTTTTTAGAGATCATAGCTTAATATGATCTGTCTTGGCTTATAATTTGATTTTAGGATTTAAAAGGGGTGTTTGGGATAAGGTTTAAAATGGGTCAAATGAGGTTTAAATCTGTTTTTAGTTTGCTAGACAGTTTCAAATTGGTTTTCATTAGCTCTAATTAAGCCTTAGGATTAGTTTTCTCAAGTTTAGGATAAGCTTTATTAAGATTAGGAATCTAAGTTAGCAAATTCTCTTATATGTTAGTCCAATGAGTTTTTAAACAGCTTATTAGATTATTTTCTCAATAATGGATTTGAGGTGTGCTTTTTGTGTTCAAAATAGATTCTAAGAGTATCAAAGTCCCTCTGTCTTGAGTCATTAGACCTTGACATTTTCTCTTAAAATTTTAGCTTAAAACAAGTTTAGTTAATTAGAGTTCATTCTTAGAAGTAGTTTATGCAGATTAATTGTAGGTTGGTTTTAGCTTATCTTTGATTCATTTAGGTTGAATTTAGCTTGTTTTAATTTTGTCTAAATCTGTTTAGAGTTTTAGTTTGGCAAAAGTCACTTAAGAGTCTTGAAAGTTAATTGCAAAAAGCCTTTTAGCAAAGAAAAGTCATTATCAAAAGTGATGTATGCAGACTGCTTTAATTTGGAATTTTAGCTTATTTAATAGTTTTAATAGCTTAAGATTAGTTTGTATTTGCTTATTGAGTCATGATATAAATATGTTTAAAGCTATTAGTCTTTAGTTTTTGCTTATTGAGTCTTATTTTTAGCTTAAAATTTGTCATCCATTTCAAAAAGCCAGAAACAATAGTATAAACTGTCATTTCAAAAGTTCATTTTCTAGCTTATTTCTTTATTTTGTTTGCTTAATGTCAGCTTATTTGTGTTCTTTGAGTATTAGACTTAATCTGTTTTAGGTTTATTAGCTTTTTCTTATAGCTTATTAAGGGAGTGTGGTTTATTTTAATTGATTGTGGGCCCCCCCCCCACCTTCCCTGGTTCCCCTATAGAAAGCTAAAAAGCCCCCTTAAAGTAGTGGTTTTTTCCTTTTTGTCCTGTTTTTAATGTCTGCTGTCTTAATAGCTTTTCAGTACTTTTTAGCTTATTTTGTTTGGTTATTATTAGTCATAATTGATTATTAGGATTAGGACTAGGTTTGCTCCAGCTTATTTGCCTTTAGTTAGCTTATTTGGTCTTATTAAGTGCTTATAAAAGTCAAGCAGCCTTAGCTTTAAGCAAAAAAATAGACTTTTAAGTAAACTGTCACTTCAATTTGCTTTTCACTGACTTAAAAATAAGTTTTAGAAAAAGTTTCTTAATTCTTCTTATAGTTAGGTTTTTCAAAAAGAAAATAAAAAAATATATTTTTGTAAAAAGGTAAGTCACAGGTTTCGAACCCGTGACCTCCCCCTTAGCATACCAACACCCTAACAAGTAGCGCCCTTGGGACCTTTCTGTTAGACATATGCAACATTAATCTTTTATACCTGTTTTCAGTTTTAAGCTTATCTAGCTTATACGAATTTTAACAGCTTTTTGGCTTGAGCTTTTTGAACCATTTTCTTTAGAAACCTTAGGAATAGTATTAAGCACTTTTAGGAATTTTCTCAAATTTTTATAAAATAGTTTAGTAATTTTTATTAATTTTCTAGATTAAAAGTGTTTTTAATTGTTTAAAAATATAAAAAAGTTAAAAAAAATGTATATAATTTTTTTTATTTTAGTACATTTAAGTTTAAAATTTAGCATTTTGCATTTTTAGGATTTAAATTTGTGTTATTTGCTTAATTAGTCGCGTTTTTTTATTCTCGTTATCGTTTTTACGTTTAATTCTTTAATTGCTTAATTTGTTAGCTTGCCTTTATTTGTTTTTGCTTTTCATTATTAGAAATAGAATCAAAATTCAAAATATTTGATATTCGAGCATCAAACAAAATACTTTTGTGGAATTCAAATTCACCTCTTTTCGGGATACGACATCCGGGAGATAAAAATATTGTTTGTCCTCAAGCAATTTTCTTATCGAATGGGATACTCTATATACTATAATTAATTTTGTATTTTAGGTATATATTATATATCCTATTATCATCAAATCACTGAAGCAATTTTTGGCGCCGCTACCGGGGAGAGGTGTACGATTTTCGCGAAGTATTTGAAGTTAGTGCCTTGAAGATCCTTCCCCGTGAAGTTATCGTTTATAATTTTCTAAAAAACACATATTAAAACATACAAAAAATATTTTTGTTTTCAATGTATTTTATAACATACCAAAAAAAAATTAAAAAAACTCAACATAACCGTTGTGTCACGTGTGAAAAGGCTCACCTCTTAGATTTACAGACTATAAGAGGAAGTTTAAGAGAGTGATCCTTACGAACTTCGACCCAAAAATGAGAGGTTTTTAAAACGCTTCGCGCTTACCCGCTCCTCCGCTTCTTTGTGCGTTTTCTAGAGAGCTACCGTACACTTGTTCGATTATCGGTTACAAAAATATTTTCGTTCTGTCTTATTTTATTTTTTTATCTTGTTTTTAGTGCATGAGCACTCGCTCTACATCTTCTAATCTATTTTCTCCCTTAGAGGACCTCCGACAGTTTCTTTATTCTTCTTTTTTGATGAAGGAATTTAGGTGAACTGTCAATCTCTTTTCGACTTCGGAAGAAGTTATCGAGCAGTCCTTATATAATTTATGGGACCGCCTCCTGCGGGTCCCCCTCCACCAAATAATGGTCCACCTCCGGTAGTGAGACCTAATGGGCCAGCTCCCCGATCAATGGAGGAGTTGTGCTAACCATCTATAAATGGACGGGGCAGACCAATTGCCCCGATTCCAATCGAAGCTACGGATTTTGGACTTCGCCATCACATGATCCAACAAGTTTAAAATACTTGCCAATTTAACGGGTTACCGGGCGACGATGCCAATAGACATATTGATAAATTTTTGGAAATTACTCAACATATGAAGCAAAATGGGGTCTCTGATGACGCCTTCGTTTATCTCTTTTCCCATATTCCTTGACGCATCATGCTATCGCTTGGTATGATCACCTTCCAAGGAATTCCATCCACTCTTTCGACGTTATGATGAGGAAATTTCTCTCGAAATATTTTCCTCCTTCCATGGTGACTAAATTAAGGAACGAGATCACGAAATTAGTGTTAAGTGTGAGTGTATATTTATAGCCAAAGAGCTAGTTAACTCTCCTAGTTTCACAAACAATCCAAACCGAACCAAAATCGTACTTTAGGAGGTGGTTTTTGAAGTTTCTAGTTAACTACACCTTGTTTTGTTAAACCACTCAAGTACATGTCTTAATTAGAGTATATTTGTACAAGATTTAGTTAGATACTAGAAATCTTAAGGATTTGTACTAATACATGCATGTTGCCGTGACCTAAAGGGGCAAGGGAAGGTTCATTGGTTATTATCCAATGTGTAATGGGTTAGTGGAGACAATTAGGACACATATTAATTAACTAGGAGATGTACAAGTACTTGTAAGGATCATTAGGAGATTTTCTAGGTGTGTTTGTGTGTGTAACCGGCCCTTAGTGGGTCACATGTACAAAATTGATTTAATTTTTGTGTTTAAGGTTTCAAATTGGGTATTGGTTTGAGTTTAGGTAAGTCTAGGTATTTCCGGGGTATGTCCAAATGTATTTTATTGCAAAACGTAACCCTTTTACGTGACTAATAAAAATAAAACACGCAAAGTTAATAATTATCTTCTTAATAATTATTTATTACTTGGTGGATGTGGACCTTAATTTATTTGATGGTTGTTTACATTAAATAGTTATTTCTAGTCTACGCGATTTAGCTCTAAAGCAAAATTAAAAGTAAACGCGTATCGGATCAAAATAAATAGTGACAATTTAATAGGAGTCGTAAAATAACCTGAAATTGAAAAATATTACATTGGACCTTCGAATGAGTTAACGAACTACATAAAGAGTAATGAAGCTACTTTGAGAGCAATGCAAACTCACATGACTAACATGAAGGCAAAATTGCGAAATGAGTTCAAATCTATGATTGATGCAAGAACCAATAAGATATAAAATCAAAACAATCAAATAATGAACATATTAACTAATATGCAAAACCAAAATTCATCGGGTTCGGGATTACTTCCTAGTAATACCGTTGCTAACCCGAGAGGAGATGTGAAAGCTATTACCACACGAAATGGTGTTGCTTACGATGGACCTTTAATTCCACCTACTCCTTCTCCTCTCCCGAAGGAAGTGGAACGTGAAACCGAGGCGACAAAGGACAAGGTGAAAAATACAAGTTTAGTAAGTACCGCACACGTCCAACCTCCGGTTGTCCAAGACCCGTTTCCGAAGCCCGAAGTTGCTCCGAAGCCTAAACCCAAATCGTCGATACCTTATCCTTCGAGACTTAACGACCAGAAGCTCCGTGAAAAAGATGATAATCTAGCTTCGAGCTCTTCTACATATGCCGAAATTTGCTTCAATGCTTAAAAGTCTATTAAATAATAAAGAAAAATTGTTTGACTTAGCTAAAACACCGGTGAATGAGAATTGTTTGGCGGTTATCCTAAAAAAGTTGCCCGAAAAACATAGAGACACCGGCAAGTTTCTTATTCCATACGATTTTCCGGAGATAGTTGAATGCTTAGCCTTTGCCGATCTTGATGCAAGCATCAACTTGATGCCTATTTCCATATAGAAGAAGCTCACTCCCCGAACTTACTCCTACTCGAATGATTCTTGAACTTGCAGGAGTAGATAGACTTACTAGTCCACTCCAGAATTCCGATGTATGTCTTTGTAAAAGTAGGAAAGTTCCATTTTCTAGCCGACTTCGTAGTCGTTGATTATGTTGTTGATCCTCGGGTACCCTTAATTCTCGAGAGACCCTTTTTGAGGACGGCACGTGCTTTGATTGATGTTTACGGTGAAGAATTAACTCTCCGAGTTGATGATGAAGCCATTACCTTTAAAGGTGGTCAAACTTCGAGATACCCCTACAATGATGTTCAATCGGTTAATCGAATCGATGTCATTGACGTTTCATGTGAGGAGTATGCTCAAGAAGTGCTTGGATTTTTGGATAGTTCTACGAGTGGCAATCCTACTCCGTCTTTAGATCCTATCCTTTCTACTTTTTTCCCCTCTCTCACTCCTTTTGAAGGAGGTTATCATTTTTGGAAGAATCGAAGATTGTTTACAAATGATTCAAATCCACACCGGGAATTGATGAGGCGACTTTGATCCGGAGGGAGACCTTCTTCTACTCGAGAAGTTATTAAATGATGATCCATCACCTCCTCTCCCTCCGAAAGAACTTCATTTTTAGGAAATTAAAACGATTAAATCTTCTATTGATGATCCTCCAGAGCTTGAGCTCAAGGATTTACCGTCTCATCTTGAATATGCGTTTTTAGAAGAAACCGATAAATTACCCGTCATAATTTCTAAAGAACTAAAAGATAAAGAAAAGGCTACCCTTTTAAAGGTTCTTAAGTCACACAAACGGGCCATCAAATGGAAAATTTCCGACATTAAGGGTATCGACCCTAGTTTTTGTACTCACAAGATCTTAATGGAAGACGACTTTAAACCGGCGGTTCAACATCAAAGAAGGGTGAATCCAAAAATTCATGAGGTTATCAAAAAGGAAGTTATCAAACTCCTTGATGCCGGATTGATTTACCCTATCTCCGATAGTCCGTGGGTGAGTCCCGTCATTGTGTGCTAAAAGGGTGGTATAACCGTAGTTGGAGACATGGAAGATAATGAGTGATTCCTACAAGACTTAGTTACGATATGGATGGCGAGTTTGTATTGATTACCGAAAGATTAATGATGCAACTTATAAAGGACCATTTCCAGGGTATCCTTTTATGGCCAAATGTAGAAAATTAATGCAGGCCTACCCCCCATCCCACCCCCACCCCATCACCTCAATAAAAAACCTATCAAAAATTCACAAAACCCCATATCCAAATCCCCTCCTCAACCTCCCCCCCTCCTCCCCAACCCCCAATACAACATTTCTAAAATCACTCCAACATCCACCGCTCATAACCTCAGTCACTCTACATTTATGTCCTAGAAAACTCCTTATGACCCCCCCCCCCAGGTCATCCATAGCCCACTCTCTCTCTCTCCTCCACAACACCCTCTCAAACCCCCAACTCATTGTCTATATTGATAGTATAGTGTATACCTATACAACCCATCATATGTCCTCAAACAACCTATACAGCACTCTATTTATAACATAAAAATAACACATCCCCATAGACAACAATCCATTCCATACTACTACCCATCACCCTCCATACTGAATCTCACCCTCTCACTATGCGCTTCACCTCTCCACCATACTATATCATAACACAGATCATCTCCCATCCCCATAACATACTCCCTCGCATCTCTCGTTACAATAGTGATCCTCCATTACGCCCCACCCCGTATATAAACCTACCTGTCTTATCCAATTTCACGTCACAAACTTACCCCTTCTCCTATATCCTCAGTAAACCTAACTACACACTTCAACCACAACACCCCCCCACCCAATCACACCTCACATCTAAACCAATAGAATATATCCTCCTAAAACCAAACAGTTATCACAACATTCTCCTTCACCCCCAACTCACACCTGTGTGTGTTAGTTTTTGTACTCATAAGATCTTAATGGAAGACGACTTCAAACTAGCGGTTCAACATCAAAGAAGGGTGAATCCAAAAATACATGAGGTTATCAAAAAGGAAGTTATCAAACTCCTTGATGCCGGATTGATTTACCCTGTCTCTGATAGCCCGTGGGTGAGTCCTGTTCATTGTGTGCCTAAGAAGGGTGGCATGACCATAGTTGAAAACGAAGATAATGAGTTAATACCCACTCGGTTAGTTACAAGATGGCGCGTTTATATTGATTACCGAAAGCTTAATGATGCCACTCGTAAAGACCATTTCCCGTTGCATTTTTTATGGACCAAATGCTAGAACGTTTAGCAGGGAACGAATACTATTGCTTTTTAGATGGATTTTCCGGATACTTTAAAAATCCAATTGACCCGCAAGACCAAGAGAAGACTACATTCACTTGCCCTTATAGGACGTTTGCCTACCGACGTATGCCTTTCGGCTTATGTCATGCTCCGGGCACGTTCCAAAGGTGTATGGTGGCCATTTTCTACGACATGATCGAGGAAACAATGGAGGTCTTCATGGACGATTTCTCAGTCTTCGGGGATTCTTTCTCGTCATGCCTCTCCTATTTAGACAAAATTCTCAAACGGTGCGAAGACACTAATTTAGTTCAAAATTGGGAGAAATGCCATTTTATGGTAAAAGAAGGCATTGTTCTAGGACATAAGATTTCAAAGTCTGGGATTAAGGTCGACAAAGCTAAAGTTTATGTTATAGCTAAACTCCCTCATTCGACTTCCGTTAAAGGTGTTCGAAGTGTTTTAGGGCACGCCGGGTTCTATCGTCGATTTATTCAAGATTTTTCTAAAATCGCCCGGCCAATGACCCATCTTCTTGAAAAAGAAACTCTGTTTATTTTCTCAAAAGAATGTATTGAAGAGTTTAATATACTTAAAAAGAAGTTAACCAAAGCCCCAATTTTAGTTGCCCCCGATTGGGACCTACCATTTGAAATTATGTACGATGCTAGTGATTATGCGGTAGGTTTAGTCTTGGGGCAACGTAAGACCAAACATTTTTAGCCTATACACTATGCAAGTAAGACCATGATGGATGCTCAAGCACATTACATGACTATGAAAAAAGAATTATTAGCCGTGGTGTATGCTTTCAAGAAATTCCGGCCTTACTTAGTCTTATCAAAGACCATAGTGTATACGGACCACTCGGCTCTTAAGCATCTTATTGCTAAACAAGATGCTAAGCCTAGATTGCTCTGGTGGATTCTCCTACTCCAAGAATTTGATGCCATTATTCGTGATAAAAAAGGAGCGGAGAATCTCACGGCCGACCATTTGTATAGATTAGAGAACCCTCATCAAGGTGATCTCGAGAAAAAGGAAATTACCAAAACATTTCCTCTCGAGACCCTTGGAATGATATCTTTTCATGGTGATTCTAATACCCCGTGGTTTGCCGACATTGCAAGTTACCATGCGGGAAATTTTGTAGTGAATGGGATGTCGTCCCAACAAAAGAAAAAGTTCTTTAAAGATGTTAAGCATTATTTTTGGGACGACCCCTACTTGTTTAGGATTGGTGCGGATCAAGTGATTAGACGATGTGTTTACGGCTAAGAAGCCGTTGATATCCTTACGGCTTGCCATAATGGACTAACCGGGGGACATCATGGTGCGAACTACACCGCTAAGAAAGTCTTTGATTCTGGTTTTTATTGGCCGACTATTTACCGACATGCCCATGACTTGGTTACACGATGTGACGCTTATCAACGTTAAGGTAAAATCTCACAAAAAGATGAAATGCCTCAAAATGCAATTCAATTATGCGAGATCTTTGACGTATGGGGCATCGATTTTATGGGACCGTTCCTGTCTTCTTGAGGGAACAAGTACATTTTCATGGCCGTCAATTACTTGTCTAAATGGGTTGAAGCAAAAGCGCTCCCCACTAATGATGCCCGAGTCGTTGTTAAATTCTTGAAATCTCTTTTTGCCCGATTTAGAACTCCTCGTGCTATAATTAGTGATCGCGATACCTATTTTTGTAATGACCAATTCGCAAAAGTCATGCTTAAGTATGGAGTTACCCATCGTCTTTCTACCGCGTATCATCTACAAACGAGTGGACAACTGGAGGTTTCAAATTGTGGTTTGAAATGTATTTTAGAAAGGACCGTAGGCGAAAATCGTGCTTCATGGTATGATAAGTTAGATGATACATTATGGGCCTTACATACCGCTTTCAAAACACCCATCGGGTGCACTCCTTATAAGCTCGTGTACGGAAAGGCTTTTCATCTTCCTATTGAACTTGAACACAAGGCCTATTGGGCCTTGAAACATTGCAATTTTGACCTTAAGACCGCGGGTGATTACCGAAAAGTTCAAATGAATGAATTAAATGAACTCCGAGATCAAGCCTATGAGAAATATTTAATCTACAAAGAGAAAACGAAGAAGATTCATGACTCTAAGGTTAAGAACCGCGTTTTCAACATTGGTGATCGAGTTCTTCTCTTCAATTCTCGATTAAAGATCTTCTCGGGCAAGCTCAAAACCCGTTGGACCGGACCGTTCATCATTACTCAAGTTTTTCTTTATGGAACCATCTAGTTATCTCAAACCAACGAACCAAATTTCAAGGTGAACGGTCATAGACTTAAACACTATTTTAGAAGGGACATACCACTAATGGTTGTCCCGGATCTCCAAACCTTCCCCATGAACCACTAAATTCGGGGTCGAGTCAGGCTCATGACTCGGTTAACAAAAACAAACGCTTTGTGGGTGGCAACCCATGCTTATCCTTAGTAGTAGTATGGTAATTAATAAGTGTGATGTGAGGAGGCTCGCCTCTTCCTTTCTCGTGTTTCGTGTTTTATGTCCAAGATTGCCCAGATTATGAAGACTCTCATGCTCGTGGTTTTGTCCATCGTTCACTCGATCTTCAATCCTTCGCATGCTTATATATGGTAATCCAATATCCTAGATCTTATTGACTAACGTTTATCTATTAGCATAATTAATAAACGGCTTTAGATTTGCATAGAGACACCTTAATATTTGGATTATATCTTAAAATTAGTATGGGGGGACAGTCTCACATTGAGGACAGTGTGTAGTTCTAGTATGGGTGTGTAGTTCTAAATAGAGGTGCAAGGGGAGATCTTTTGATTTGATCTTACTTGCATTTGCCTTGTCTTCACGTAACCCTGTTTTTCCACCAAAAATAACAAAAATATGCCAAAATTAAAAAATTTCAAAAATAGAATAAGTGTTTTGACACGTAGTTTTGTCTATTTAAGGAATAAATTTTGACTTGATTGAGCATGTTGCGCTCTAGCTTGCCCCTTAACGTATATAAATTTAAGCTTTTGCTAGTCTCTTATACAAGAATCTTTAAAACGCGAATTCTAGCATGGAAAATCCAAGAGTTTGCAAGTTTCCATGATAGACTTTAAATATGCAAAGCTTGTTTTATTAGACTAAGCATTCGCGGATCTTTAGTAAAGATTTTAAATTTGCGAAGAACGAAAAATGATAGAGTTTTATATAAGTTAGATGCTAAACATGGAGTAGTTGGAACTCTTTAGAGCTCATAGAGGTTAATTGTGGCTTTTTGCTCCCATCAGCTTAATAAACGTTATATAATTGTTGAATAAATAAAGTTACTTTAGGTTTTTGCGATTCTTAGTTTAAATCAGTTAATAGAGATTCCTTCTGATAAAAGTAAGGTGCACATCGAGGTTTTGTCAGTGTTGTGGGGAAATAGGCTACCGATTCTTGACGGCTCACTACCGTTGTCTAGGTAGTTAAAAGACCACATGACTTGAAATTTGGCTATAATAATAATTAAGTAATAAACCGAAGCCCAAATAAGACCACTACCTCTTGTCGGCTCACAACCGATGTGGTAGTCATTTAAAGGGTAGAGGTAATTATAATAATAAAAACTGTGGGCTGATAAAAGTTTACTGCCTCTTGCCGGCTCACAACCGATGTGGCAGTCTTCTAAATAAGGCACATAGTAATAATTCGAGACTGATAAAATTTGCTGCATCTTGCCGGCTCACAATCGATGTTGCAACCTTCAAAAAGGTCGAGGATCACCGAGGTCGAAATAAGACTCCTGGACCATGGTCGGCTCGCATACCGATGTGGCAGTTGTTTAAAGGACTGATGTTTAATAATGTTGCAATAATAATAATAATAAAGCTAAATTTTGACTCCGGGGTTATCTAAATAGGATAACCCTTAAATATCGTGTTGAAATAGAACCTAATGGGACCTTACTTCTACCATACCGCTCCTTTAGAAAGGATTCAAACTAATTATGGTCTAAACTACTTTATGAGAATAAGACATTAATTAATTTGTCACAATAATAATAATAAAATCTTTAGAGGATTAGGGAATAAGGGAGCGAAAAGTAGCTGTGCATACAAAATTAGCGTTTATGAGTAGTATTAGCATCTTAACTTGTATTTAGCAATGATTTCGCTTTTAAGCTTGGTTTGGGGCGGGTGAAAAATCAAGGACGATGAATTTATCCTTTTAGTGTTTCTTATTCCGTAAAGTTATGATATGTATGAATAATAAATGCATAAAAATGGTAAAACGGCGGGCGTTTCAAAACTAGTGATTTCTTAAACCCCTAGATGAACACTTAGCTACTTTTCGAGGTAATTAGTCTTAGGGGGTTGAAATTTATGGTTTTCTAAGTGTGTTTATGACATTGCGTGAGGACACGACAATATCTTAGTATGGGGGATTTTTGATATGTGTTTAATCACATATCCTTTTACCTTACTGAAATAAGCTTAAAAGACCAAGAATACATGAAAAATGTAGTGTATATGTGTGTTTTGTCAATTGTGTCTTGCAGGTAACGGATATGTCAAATATGGACAAAAACAAAGCAAAACAGACAAAACCGAGCATGGGAATAGAAGAGTACAAGAAATCGAAGCCGAAGGCATATACATCCTAAATGGGCCAACCCGTACCCATTTTAATAGGCCAGGTCAGCCCATTAGCATTGTATTTCTATAAAACAAAAAGCCTAAATTCTAAGCCTTTTATCAATCCAAAATTATAGTCCAAATCCATATTGCTCGCCCAAGTTAGTAAAACAAAAGCCCAAACCCCACCCCTGAGCACAAGTCAAAACGATATAACATTGGGTCAAACAAATCAACTTTACTGTTGATCTATCCCTTTCCCTCCTCACTTTTACACAATGAAAACGAACCACGGTAAATCACCTCTTCACCCCACGCTTAATTAGCTTCTAGAAGAACCTGACAACCCTGACACCTCATTGACACGCTAGCAATCCTCTATGCTGTGATTGGTTGAGAAACGTGGAGAGGATCCAAGGGATGAAAGAGATGATTGAATGATTCAAGGGTCAGGATTGACGTTGGGGGAGCATCTCAAGAGCCTAGAATCTTCCTCACATCACTATAAATAGAGGGGTTTTTTCACACAGAGATGGGACGTGTAGGATTTTAGTAGTAGCTTATTATAGTAGCTTATTGTATCTTTAGCTTAAATGCTTTTATTAATGTAATTCTCTCTACACAAGCTTGTTAATCTGTTGAGTATTAATAAACTTAAAGTTCAGTAAATTGTTCGTTTTAAATTATGACTCTAGAAGGAATTTCTGACACACCTAACAACTATTAGCCATGCTGGCAATCCTAAGAACCCCTATTGAATGATAGGACGTAGAACTCAAATCAAGGGGTGAGATTGCTTGATGAATGAGGCGGTTAGGATTGGATGGACGAGATTGAAGATTAAGGAGCGTCCTAGGGTTCTGGATCCTTCCCCTCATCAATATATAAGGAAACCTCCTCAACACACAAGTAGGCGTCTAATTTTTAGTTTATTTTAGTATTAGTAGCTTAGTTTTTAACTTTTAGCTTATTGTTACTATATTTACTTTTCAAGCATTGTAACTCTTTCAATATTAATAAAATTACAATTTCCCTTTTTAAATTGAAAATTTAGCTTATAATGTTTTAAATATGACTTAATAAGCTCTAATAAGCTATCTTACCTATTAAGCTAGCTCTTCATTCAGTTAAGCTTTCAAAAGCTTAACTGAATTAGTATCTTACCTCAAATCTCGCCAAAAATTACCTTAGATTATTTGGATGATAAGCCAATTATGGACGGGCTTATGGACAATAACAGCTTATCAATGATAAGTTGGAGCTTGTTGATTTAAGCTCTATAGAGCACTAAAGGTCCCTGTTCAGCTGGGACAAAGGTACTTTCTCTTTTCTCTCATTTAAAGCTTAATTTGTATGTTGCTTATTATCTGCTTATTTTAGTGTATTGTCTGCTTATCCTAGTTTATTTATGCTTATTTTATATAAATGTAGCTTAGAATACCTAGTTATTAGTTTTAATCAGTTTAGTTCAAGTTTATGTTGTTCTGTCCTAACATTAGTTAAATCTGCTTATTTAGTTTAGCTTATCAATTAGTGCTTATCTATCCTTAGTTTTTGCTCAATTGTCCTTAATCTGCTTAGGGATTCACTTTTTTGTAGCTTTTAAATGGGAAATCAAAACTTAAGGGGGTGTTTGGCACAAGCAGCACTAACATATGTTAGTTCTGCCTAAGCCTCTTTTGTCCCTTAATTCAATTTCAACAAGCTTAAATTTAGTCTATAAGTCAGTTTTAGTAAGTTTTTAAAGTTCAAATAATAAGTTTAAGGTCAAATCTATTCTTGGTTTGAATATGTGGTTTTCTAGTTTGATAACATAGCTTATTTTGCTTAGATCTTCAATAGTGGTTTTTGGTGTTTATTTCATGCTTGATTTGAGTCCATTATGCAGTAGAAATAAGTTAGTTAAAGTTTGCATTTGTCCTTTGAGTTTTAAGTCAAGATCTGTTTAGTGTCCTAGTCTAATTTTCATAGTCCAAAAGCCAGTTTTCAATAGCCAATTTAGATAAGATTAAGTTTGATTTAAGGTGTGATTTTGATAGTGTAAGCTTTTTAGCCAGCAAGATTAATCTGTTTTCACCTTTTAAGTTTTCACAATAGCTTTTACTAGCATAAAAATAGGGCTGCATATTGCCATTTTCAAACTTAGAAAAATCCAAAAAAACAGTTTAATGGTAATTTGTCAGTTTCCAATTGCTTTTTTTAGCTTATTTCTAAACCAATTTTCTTAATTTTTGTTTTTATGTGTTCTTTGGAGGTTAGGTTTCATCTTTTTTCAGTCTCCATCTTATCTCAAGTGCTTATTTTGTCTTAATCTTAGCTTAAATTTGGTTATTTTTCATTTAAAACTGCTAGTTTAAGTCTTTTGTCATTTCAGCTACTAAGAGCTTTTCAGCTCATTTTGTTGGTTAAAACCTTGTCATAAGTGCTTATTAGGGTCAAGTTAGGGTCTGTGATCAGCTTATTTGCTCTGCATTTGCTTTTTGAGTCTTAAAAATCCAAGACAGTTTAGCTTATAAGTGATGTAGTAGAGTTAAGTAATTCTATCATTTCAAACCTGCTTAAGCTAGCTTAATATTGAGTTTCAGCAAAAAGTTCATTTGTTAAAGTTGCTTATTTTAGTTTGTTTTATAAAAGTTTAAAAAAGAAAATTAAAAAAATGTTTTATCAAAAAAAGTGGCCATAAGTTTCGAACCTGTGACCTCTCCTTCACACACACAACACCCTTACCACTGCGCCCTTGGGACTTTTTCATTAAAGTCCCACCTCATTTATTATTTAAGGGTATTTTCTAGTTTAGCTTATTCGAGCTTCTTTGCTTATTAACTGCTTATTCGTTTAGCAAATTTTCAAGTTTTCATTTTTCTTAGATTCTAAATAGGTTAAAGTAATTTTCATAATTTTTCCATATTTTTAATAACTAGTTTACTATTTTTAACATTTAATTTAGATTAAAACTATTTTTAATTCATAAAAAATAAATTAAAAGTCTAAAAAAATATAATTTCTTTTTCAAAAATTATTTTTGTACATTTAAGTTTAAAATTTAGCATTTTGCATTTTTAGGATTTAAATTTGTGTTATTTGCTAAATTAGTCGCGTTTTTAATTCTCGTTATCGTTTTTACGTTTTATTCCTTAATTGCTTAATTTGTTAGCTTGCCTTTATTTGTTTTTGCATTTCATAGTAGAACTAAAATCTAAATTCAAAATATTTGATATTCAAGCATCAAACAAAATACCTTTGTGAATTTCAAATTCACCTCTTGTCGAGATACGACATCCGGGAGATAAAATATTGTTTGTCCTCAAGTAATTTTCTTATTTGACGGGATACTCTCTATACTATAATTAATTTGAGATATTTAGGATATATATTTAATTATATATAGACTATTTGGATCGAATCATTTGATTTTTTTTAAAAACTCCCCTTAAAACTTGATCTGCTTATAAAAATTGATTGTCTTTTGAAAGCTTCCGAGAAAGGGAGTGTTGAACACACAATTTTGAAAGAAATCACTTATTGTGAAAGACTGCCATTTAAATCACTCTTAAAAAATTGTGTTCAATATTTTGAAAAACCACTTCTTAGAAGACTTCTCTTCTAACGCCAAGAATAAGCGCACTTATGCGTACACTCTCCTTTGTCGTTGGGGTCTGGGTTTTAATATGAGAGTGATTACAAGCCATAAAGAAATTAGAAATTAATTGTTTTGAAATGTTTTGAACTCTTGCTCGAACTTTATTTACACACCCGTGTCAATGTTAATCGACATTTTTAGGTAGCAAAATATTATCGATTCCAAGAGACATGTCTAGAAGATTCTTTTTGGAATTTTTTTAATTTTTTGATTTTGTATTTTTCTTTTTGAATATTTTATATTTTTGTATTTTGTTTTATAGGTTTTATATTTTTGTATTTGCTTTTTAAAAAATATTTACTAGTCAATGTTTGATATATCAAGCAGATTCATCAGTCAGAACCTCCCGTTCTGCTGGAGTCCTACAACTCATATCGAGTCGTCCAACAAGGTACTAGAACCTTTCTTTTGAAAGAGCTTTCATAAACATTTCGCCTAACTGGTATTCAGTTTGACAAAGTACAATTCATACAATACCCATTTCTACCTGTTTCTTGATAAAATGATATCGTACAACAATGTGCTTAGTGAGGGGATGTTGGACTGGGTTTCATGAGATGGCTATGGTTGATTTCAAATCACAATAAATGGGTATTTTGTTGTAGTCAAAGCCATAATCTGTATATTGAGTTCTTATCCAAAAGAATTGAGCATGACTTGTAGATAAAGCAACATACTCGGCCTCTACAGTTGACATTGTAGTGCAATCCTGCTTCTTGGATGACCAACTAACTAGCTTGTCACCTAGGAACTGAATACCACCAAAAGTGCTTTTACACGTATCAAGATAACATGTGTGGTCAACGTATGAAAAGTTATTAGTTCAAAACCAGAATCCTTCGGATACCAGAGTCCCATGTTAATGATCGTCTTCAAGTATTGAATGATCCGGTTAACCTCCTTGGCGTGATTTTCAGTCTTGCCTCATAACGTGCATAATAATATGTTGCATGCACTAAGTCTGGTCTGCTAGCTGTCAGATAAATGAATGATCCGATCATGTTATCATATTTTGTTTGATCGCCGGGTGTACCACTTAAATCTGCATCCATCTTAGGAGATGTAGCCATTGGTGTACCAATGCTATCACATTGGTCCATTCCATGATTTTTAAAGATATGAAGATACCTCGTGGGGATTGGTAGATTTGAAGTCCTTAAAAGAAATTTTAGTTCCCCCATCATAGACATTTCAAATATGCTTTTCATAAGTTTTACAAATCGTTTAGAAATGTTTGGGTTTGTGGACTCGAAAATTATGTCATCGATGTAAAGTTGCACAAGCATGATGTACTCCCCGTATCTTATTGTAAATAGGGTAGGGTCTATAGTACCTTTAGTGAAACCTTTTGAGATCATGAATTTTGAGAGTTTATCATACCATGCTCTTGGAGTCTGTTTCAGTCCATAGAGTCCTTTGCTGAGGTGGTAGAATCTTTTAGGATGATGTGGATCAACGACCCATCTGGCTGACTGACATATACTTCTTCTTTCAGTGGAACATTAAGAAAAGCAGTTTTGATGTCCATCTAATTAGTTGTAAATGACTGGTGTGCAGCGTACGCAATGAAAATCCGAACAGCTTCCAATTGAGTGACTGGTGAAAAGATGTCCTCTTCCTAACGATATCCCTTAGCCACAAACCATGCCTTATTGTGAATGACAGTATTTTCTCCATCCTTATTGGTTTTCCATAACCACTTTAGACCAATAACAGTTTTTCCAAAGGGTTTGTCAATAAGTTCCTAGACTCTGGGTCTGTCAAACTGATGAAGTTCTTCCCACATTGCTTCAATCCACACATGATCAACCATTTCTTCCTTGATGTTCTTTGGTTCAGCAGTACTCACAGTGAGTGCGAACATACACATTTTAGGATCTGTAGCAAGTTCTTTTCTTGTCTGAACTAGCATGGATGGATCTTCACAAACTCGTTCTAATGGCTGGTCTTTATTCCAATTGTATAGTAAAGGGTATCTTTGGTAGAATTCATGCATGTTTGACGTATCAATGAGGAAGACTCAGTAGCTAGTACTGGTGTAGCAAAACGGTTGATAAATTCGGCTTCTAAAACAATGTATCTACTACTTGATCATTGTCGTTTTCCTCAGCATTGACATTTATTTTGGGATTTGATGGTTTTAATGTTGGTTGAACATTAAATGTAGGTGACGTAACTTGTTGTTGATTATTAGAGAGAGCGAAACACTGGGATACAACAATTTCTTCTACTAAAATATTCTTCGAAGGACTAAACAATATTTCCAATTCTTGTAATGAAGATGTATCTACTTTGTTTGTTGAAGGAACAACTTCAAGAACTTGCTTTGAAATTAAAGGTTAGCTGCTTTGGTCTTGAATTCCAAGTTCGATACTGTTATGAACAGAAGTCTTATTTGGGGCGTGGGGCCGAAGTTGTCATAATCTGACACGATTTGTCATTGTGGTTTGAGGCCTAAAGTGTTGTCATCAGACGTCATTTATTTCAGTTCATTAAAGTTGATATGTATTGTTTCAACGATCAATCTTGTTCTCTTGTTGGAGAATCTATATCCCTTCAACTGAGTGGCATATCCCACAAAAATACAAGGATCCCCCTTCTCTTTCATCTTGTCAAGGTTTTAACCATCTCTAACTATGTATCAAGTGCAGCCAAAGATGTAAAGAAATTTGAGAGTTGGTTTCCTTTCATTGATGATGTGATATGGTGTCATTTCGTGTGTGTAACATACAGTTCCTATTGCTTCAACCAAAAGAAGAGTGGAAGTTTAGAATCTGAAAGCATTGTTTGAGCAACCTCAACCAGAGTACGGTTCTGTCTTTCGACAACGTCATTTTGTTCAGGCGTTCGAGCAATTGTCGTCTGGTGATAGATTCCTTCTTCTTGAAAGTAGGACTAGAGTGTCTTGGTTAAGAACTCAGTGCATCTGTCAATACGAACTGTTCTAACTTAAGCTTGAAGTCCCCGTTGAATCATACTTAGAAAGTTGATTAGTACCTCCGGTGTTTCATCATTGGATCTCAAAAAATGAGTCCATGTGTATTGGGAGTAGTCATTGACACACAAGAATGTATTTCTTCCTATTAATGCTTTTAACCTGCATGGGTCCACATATGTCCAAGTGAAGCAGATATAACCGTCCTTAAGAACTTGGACCAGTTTTTGTCTTAAAGTTGCTACGCTTCGCTTTTCCTATTTCACAAGATGAACAAAGTTGATCTTTTTCATATTTCAACTTTGGGAGGCCATTCACAATGTCATTCATTGGAAGCAAGCTGATGGTGTTGAAGTTAAGATGAGAAAGACGATGATACCACAACCATGCTTGAGTCGGTGAAGCCTTAACCATGAAGCAAATTGTAGTTAGTGAAGAAGACTCTTGAAGAGAAATTGTATGGAGATTTGATCCACGAGAACCCGTAAATAGGTTGTGTACCTGAAGATCTCTAACAAAGCAAGTAGATTTCCTGAATGCAACCTCCAAATCCGCATTAAAAAATTGACCAACAGAGAAGAGAGTCTGATTGAAGCCTTTGACTTAATAAACTCTCTTGATCGTGACATTTCCTTGAACCAAATCCTAGTATCTAAGAATATGTGCACACTGATCATTCCCGAACAGTACCGTACCCAGAAATTTCTCGACAAAAGTAATGAGCAACTTGAGGTTTCCCGTCATGTGCTTTGTGCATCCAAAGTCGACGATGAGTATGCTGATTTGTTAAAAACGAGTTAACACGTAAATTTAAATGGAGTTTTAAAAAGAAAATTTATAAAATTTTGTCAAACAGAAGTTTTGGGGGGGATAATTCTATTAAATCAAACACAATTTTAAGGAATCTAAAATGAAAAGAATCAGATTTTCGGATTCTAACGAAATAAGTTATGAATTTTTTGCGGTTTTCGGTAATTAAAGTTATAAAAATATTTTGTTATAACTATGAACAGTAAAAATACTATTCATGACAAAAAGTTATATTTTGTGAAACTCATAATTGATAGAATAATTCTCATTAACGAGACCGTGCTCGAAGAATCGTTAAAAACATGAGCTATAAGACGAATAAAATACGACATTTACGGTTTACGCCAACAAAGACGATTTAAATAAAACTCATGTCTGTTGGTGGAACAGTAAAGTTACTGTTCATCAGGGACCAAAATTATAAAATGCCAAAATCGATCACCCTACTTAATACGAAAGATTGGGCATAAGAAATGCAAGAAACGGATTAGAAACGTGAAGTTATGACGATTTGTACCAAAAATATGTTAATAAACGTTTAATTTATAAACATGTTTTCACTTAAACATTTTAGATGGTGAAAGCAATATAGACATATGCATTGAAGAGATACTTAATGTAATTAGTGCCATACGCCTTAATTAATTAGGTTGCCATTTGGAATCGATTCGCGTGACCGTTATTCTGTGGATAACTTGTTATTCGCTCACACCTAGGTTGAGTTCATAGCCCCCACGTTTTACATGTTTTTTATTATAAGTTTTGGGGTGAAAAACATGCAATGCTTAACAATGGACACAAGTGGTTAAGTGCATGTTATGACTACGTGTTTTGTCCTAAGTAGCGATAACCATATCGAGCCACATTATCCTGAACTGTCATCGCGGGATGGAGCGCGAATGTAATTTAATAGATCTATTGGGTATGACAACCCCGTATCGGGTGATTAGCTATCACAGGACAAACGAACGTATACCATGTCGAATATAGGATGTTGCGGGTTAGAACATCACCACGGGCAATGTAGGCCATAAATTGGTATTCATACACAGTCAAGCTTCAGTGTCATGAGCTTAGAGCAACGAATTAATTTATATGATGTCTGGCAATCTGTTGCATTATCAAACCACTTGGCAAAACTTGTCCTACAATATAATGATTTATCAAACCAATGAATACACCAACATTATTGTATCAAGAGCCAAGGTTATAGAGAACCAGGTCAAATGTTTTTGCTAGACTATAACCGTTTTCAAACATTGAATTTATACAAAGGGGTTTTACACGGGACATACATATGTGCATACATTCATGCAATACACTACTTGTTGCATTAGTTGGTTGGATTAGATGCATTGATAATTGATAAACAGTAGATATAAATGGTGTATTGCTATAATAGTCATATATAATATACTCCATATAAGCCATTTCTGCTGTTACAGTAGGTCATGGTCAGCTGCATTCCGCTATTACCTATACTTCTGTTCACTCTGAGGCACGATCATGGAGTATCCCATCTGAGGATCCTTACGAGGAGGCTGCCAGACAGCTACTGGAGCAGGCACCACGTTCTCCAGAGTATGTACCTGATCCCATGGAGCTGGAGGATCATGTACCAGTGTACATTCCGGAGCCTGAGCATCCTGAGGACTTAGTGCCAGCTGAGGATGAGGCACCTACATCTCTACTACCACCCATCCTTTACTCCCACTATTCGAACCCCTAAGTCCTAAGAGCAGCTCCGCGGCATGAGATGAGAGATGTAGCATCATCCCTACATCATTCACTACACCCATCAGGGACACCACCATTATTACCTATACCACTACCTGCACCATCTACTAGCCGCATAGCTGATATTCCCGAGGCTGACACGCCGCCTCGGAAGAGACTACTACTTACTACACCAGACCTGGGTGTGAGGTTGTGAGAGAGGTTTCTGACTGCTGCTCCAGCACAGAGACAGCCAGGACCCACTATGGCCCATAGAGTCGATTGCAGTTTTGTAGACACTATGGAGACCAGGTTTCGAGATACTGAGAGGAGGATGATGACCGCCTTAGAGATGGTCAACATGAGGGTCAGTTACCAGGTAGATGTTCGCAGTAGAGAGAGTTCGGAGTTTCACACACGACATCACGATGCCCAGAAGGACGTGCAAGCTGTGAGAGCTAAGCTTGAGGTATGAGGAGAGAGAGACTTTCTTACGATCAGAGGAGTATGGAGACCCGTCAGGCCTGGCTATGTCTGAAGCTCACAACAAGGGGCTAAGAGGCATGAGATACAGTGTTAAGACTGATGCATCGCCACGAGTGCAAGCGGCAAGGCTGCAGATGATTTGGCTGTTCAGCATATCATGCGTACCCAGGCCTTGGAGGTGGAGCACGCGTTGACACATTGGAGGACACTGGTAGCAGTTCCTAGACTTTGGGGGGGGGTGTATGATTGTAGCTACTATTCAGTCAGTTAAGTTTTTTATGGGTAACTCCCACAGCAGACGTATAGATTACTATGTTTTAATGGTTAGATATCATGGTATAGAACTTTTATTCCATGATTAGCTATCCTGAATAGCCTACAAAGTATTAACGGGTAACTCCCGGCTGGAATGGAGCTTAGTGTATATATTCCTAATTGTAACCTAATCAAGGTGATCATTTTGTATCTAAACCAATCATGTATGTTTTCCAGTTATATATGGAATGGATGTATTATGTCATGTCTATAATCGAATTGTAGTGAATGAAATGTCGATTTAGGTCTATATCATTGTTGATTACAATTCATTTTTTGTAACATTTCACTGTGTGATGGTGACTCACTTTATTTATCATGGATATGTCCATGTCATGGTTAGAATTATGACATCTAACGAGTATTGAATTTTCTTGTGATTGAAGAAAATGGCACCAAAAAGGAGCCAACAAGTCAACACCCGGTCCCAACAACACAGCCCAGAACAGCAGCCACAACCACTAACGTCACAAATCCCAACTCCAATCATGATTGACCAAGGTGTCAGTGCCGCTTTGGCAGCACGTGACGCAACCAGGAATGGCGTTGACAGCCATACTTCGGGAACGGGTGTCAGGGGATCTGAACGCGTTGCTCGAGAGTGCACTTACCAGGATACATGAAGTGACAACCTCTGTATTTCAAGGGCACTGAGGGAGTGGTTGAGTTAACCCAATGGTTTGAAAGGATGGAGACTGTTTTCCGCATAAGCAACTGCTCGGTGGAAAACCAGATCAAATTTTCTACTTGTACTCTTTTAGCAGGTGCTCTAACATGGTGGAATTCCCATGTTATGACTGTTACTCATGATGTTGCATATTCAATGACTGGTTCCGATCTGAGAAGAAGATGACTGACAAGTAATGTCCACAAAAAAAAAAACGAATGATACGCTTGAGGCTGAATTGTGGAACGTAAAAAGTGAAAGGTACTGATGAGGTCAAGTACAACCAACGTTTTCAAGAACTAGTCACTGCTGTGTGTGAGAATGTTTCGCCAAGGAGTCAGACAAAAAATGAAAGGTCAGTCTTTGGAATTGTCCCGACATGATCCATGGAAACCTTGTAGCTTCAAGGCCAAAAACCATGCAAGAGGCTATTGAAATGGCCACTGAACTAATGGACAAGAGAGTCAATACCATTGCAGAAAGACAAGCTGAAAACAAGAGGAAGTTTGAAAACACTTCCCGAAACAATCAGAATCAACAACAACAACAAAATAAGAGGCAGAACACAGGCCAGGCCTACACTGCAGGCAATAGTGACAGGAAATCATACGCCGGGTCTAAACCTCTGTGTTCCAAGTGTAATTACAATCATGAAGGTCCTTGTCTACCTAAGTGCAGTAACGCAAGAGGGTTGGCCATCTGGCCAAGGATTGCAGAAGCCGACCTGCAAATGCTAACAACAACAACCGCAACAACAACAATAATAATCAGAAGGGAAATGGTTGCTATGAGTGCGGAGCTCAAGGACATTTTAGAAGAAACTGCCCAAAACTGAGAAACAATGACCGTGGTAATCAAGCTGGGAATGACAGGGCTCCAGCGAAGGTGTATGTGGTTGGAAATGCGAGGGCAAACCCAGACAACGTCGTTGCGGGTACGTTCCTTCTAAACAACCGCTATGCTTATATCTTACTTGATACGGGTGCCGATCGAAGTTTTGTATCTACTGCATTTAGCTCCCAAATTGACATCACACCATCTACCCTAGATCACTATTATGATGTCGAACTAGCTGACGGGAGGATAATTGGGTTAAACACTATACTTAAGGGTTGCACATTAAACTTCCTAAACCACCAATTCAACGTAAACTTAATGCCTGTAGAACTTGGTAGTTTTGATGCTATAATCGGTATGGATTGGTTGGCGAAGTACCAAGCGGTCATTGTGTGTGCCGAGAAGATTGTTCGCATCCCCTGGAGAAATAAAACCTTAATCATACACGGTGATGGAAGTACCCAGGGAAATGTGACACGATTAAACATCATTTCGTGCACTAAAACGCAGAAGTACATGGAAAAAGGGTTTCCTATCTTTTTGGCACATGTTACTGCAAAAGAGGTTGAAGACAAGTCGGAGAAGAAGCGACTTGAGGACGTACCAATAGTTCAAGACTTTCCTGAAGTATTTCCTGAAGACTTGCGGTCTTCCTCCGACTCGACAGTGAGTTCAAAATTGATTTGTTACCTTGGTGCACACCTGTAGCACGGGCACCTTATTTGTATGGCGCCCTTCCGAAATGAAAGAGTTATCTGAGCAACTGAAAGAGCTATCCGACAAAGGCTTTATAAGACCTAGTTCCTCGCCCTGGGGAGCTCCGGTCTTGTTTGTCAAGAAGAAAGATGGGTCATTCCGGATGTGCATTGATTACCGGGAATTGAATAAACTAACGGTGAAGAACCGTTATCCGCTCCCAAGAATTGATGATTTATTTGATCAGCTCCAAGGGTCGAGTGTCTACCAAAATCGACCCTAAGTTCAGGTTATCACCAACTGAGGGTTCGAGAAGAAGACATTCCGAAGACTGCCTTCAGAACTCGTTATGGCCATTATGAATTTCAAGTTATGCCGTTTGGTTTGACAAACGCACCTGCCGTATTCATGGACCTTATGAATATCCGGGGAATTACAAACCAAAACTTGATAATTTGTGATTGTCTTTATTGACGATATTCTGATATATTCGAAGAACAAGAAAGAACACGAAGAACATCTTAAGCTAATCTTAGAAAATTCTTTAAGAAAGAGGATTGTAATGCCAAGTTTTCCAAATGTGAATTTTGGATTCCCAAAGTACAGTTCCTAGGTCACGTGATCGATAGTGAAGGAATTCATGTGGATCCAGCCAAGATCGAATCCATTAAAGATTGGGCATCTCCTAAGTCGCCAACGGAGATTCGTCAATTTTTAGGTCTTGCTGGGTATTACCGGAGATTCATTGAAGGGTCTTTTAATCTAAAAATATTATTAAAAATACTAAACTAATTTAGAAAATTCTGAAAAATTAAGGAAAAATACTCTTAACTATTTAAAAGCTAAGAAAAATACAAACTGGAAATAAACCATACGGATAAGCTGATAAAATAAGCAAATAAGCTTGATAAGAAAAACTGGACATTAAGGGCTAAAAGAATAAAGGAATGGATGTATAACAGAAAAGACCCAAGGGCGAGTTGGCAGTGGAGGTGTGTGTTAAAGTGTTTGTGTAATGAAGGAGAGGTCACATGTTCGAAACCTGTGGCCTTTCTTTTTGACAAAACATTTTTTATTTTGAAAAATTTACTTTTGAAAAAGCTTTTAATAAGCAAACTTAACAACTTTAATAAAATCACTTTTTCTAAAAACTACAAATAAGCTAGAAATAAGCTCAAGAAAAAGGCAGATTTACTTATTAACATTAAATGGCATTTAACTAAAACTACTTGGACTCTTGGACTTAACAAGGAATTAGAAAGACAAATAAGCTTATGACAGCTTAAACCGCAGACCTAATAAGCAATAGCGACTAAAAATAAGCAGGAAAAGCACTAAAGGTATTAAGACAGCAGAAAAAGAAAACAGATTCAAAGGACATTTTAATGACTTTTAAGCTAAAAAAGAAAACTAATAAGCACTTAGAGAAAGCTAAAAAGTGAAAACCGCTTAATACCTATACATAATAAGCTCAAAAGACTAGATTTAAGTAAATCAAATAAGCTGAAAAGCACCCCAAAAGGGCATTAAGGTAGTGGACTATAAAAGGGAGTTAAAGGACAATGATCAAACATTAAGCTAATATTAAGAACAAATAAGCACTAGGAATTAGGTACGGACTAAAAACAGAATTAGTCCTACACTCAATTAACTCAAATAAGCTGAAAATAAGCATAAAGGAAAAGAATTAAGCTAGAAAAAGGGCCTAAAAGTGACAGACTAAGCTAGTGGTCTTTGGCTTTTTGCAACTTGATTTTGAGACTTGAAAGTGACTATAACAACCTAAAGACTTAAAACAGGTTAAACCTATACTTCAACAAGCTAAATCAAACTACATTAAACCAAAGTTAAGCTAAGGATTAATCTTTAGTGATCTGCAAACTTAAGGTTCTAAGGATCAAGTTTCTAATCTTTAAAAATGCTTGACAGATTTTGACAAAAGAACTCAAAAAGTTAAACTTCACCAAATTTATTTCAAAACATATTTTACTTGATTTATTTTGAACCATATTTAGCACAAACAACATACCACATATGCATGCTATTAAACTTTAGCTTAATTAGATAGATTATGACACTTTTAAATGGCAGATTTAAGACTAACACTAAAACTTCAATTAAACTTATTCTAAACTCATTTAAACTAAACCTAAGACTTGATTTAGGCAAATTAAACTTGACTTAATTGCTAAAAGCACCACAAGCAGTTTTAACTAGGTAAAACCTTCTTGTGCCAAACACCCCTTTTGATAATGAAAATCTAAATTTAAGCTAAAACAGATTTTAAAAAGCATTTAGAAGTAAAAACAGATTAAGTATATGATATAATAAGAACATATAAGCAAAAAAAACTAATTTAAGTATAAGATTAAGCACATTTGAAATAAGCAGTTTTAAGCACAGATAAGACAGTTTATATGAAATCTATTTCTAAGAGACTTATAAGCATTAATCCAATCCTAATAAGCATTAATAACACTGAATAAGCAAGTATAAGCACAGATAAGCAAATATTAAGCATTTTAAATAAGCAAAAACAGAAATTAAGACTTAAAATTAGAAAAGTAAACACACCTTTGCCCTTTGCTCAAAACAAGGGCTAGAATGCTCTCTTAGAGCTTATCTACAGCTCTAGCTTATCATAGATAAGCTTGTAAAAGTCCAATAAGCCCATCCCTTTCTGGCTTATCATCCCACATTAAGCAATCTATGATACGCAAAGGTAAATGAGAATTTATCCAAATGACTTGAAATTGAATAAACTAGCTTAAATGAGCTTTATAGGAACTTATTTGAACTTAAAGAGATCATGGGAAAACATTCAGGCTTATCAAGAAATTTAAGTAAATTGCATAAAAACTGAATTAAAAGAACACAATTGAATTAAGCTAAATTACTTTTATTAATTGAAAAAGGAGCACAATATCTGAATTTCGATACATAAAGCATAAAATAAGCTGGTAAATAAAACTATACTACTCCTAAACTAATCCTACTCCTAGATGCCTTTAACTATGTGATTACAAGCCTATTTATAGTGAGGGAAAGATCCTTCTAGAGCCTGAGGACGATCCGCATTCCATCAATCTTAGCCCATAGATCCAATCTTCATCATCTGAGCCCTTGATTATAAGCCACGTCTATTCCACCAATCAGATGCTCAAGGATCGCCAGCGTGTCAAGTATTTGTTAGACGTGTCAGTCTTCTAGAAGCATTCAAGTATGTGGGATTGGGGGTGAAATGCTTTAACCTGTATAATTAGCTCTGTGTGTAAGTAAGAAAGGGAAAGAGGTAAAAGATGTACAGTAACCCATGTTTTGACCCTGGTGTTATAAGTTTCATTGGGCTTTGACTGGGTATGGGTTTATTATTTTTGATTTGGGCCAGGAAATGATAAAAGGGTTTTAGGTTTTAATGAATTGGACTTTTAGATTTAGTAAATGGACCAAGGCTTATGTTATAAGGTATAAAGCTTAATGGGCTGACCCGGCCCATTAAAATGGATACGTGTTGGCCCATTTAGGATAAATACGCTTTCGGCTTTGATTTCTCGTATTCTTTCTAATCCCGTGCTTGGTTTCGTCTGTTTTGCCATTGTTTTTGTCCTTTTATTTAATATCCGTACCTGCAAGACACAATTTATAATACAAACGAATACAATGTATTTTTCATGTATTATTGGTCATTATTGGTCTTTTTAGCTTGTTTTATTAGGTAAAAGGTATGTGTATTTAATCACATACCAAAATACGCCATACTAAACTATTATCGTATCCTCACGCAATGTCATTAATACATGCTTAGAAAACTAAAAATTTCAACCCCCTTAGTCTAATTACCACGAAAAGTACTAGCGATTTCAACTAAGGGGATTAAGAAATCACTATTTAGAAAGCATACCCGTTTTAACTCATTTTTTAATCAATTATTTATAACTCCAAAACGAAACAAAAACACGTAAAAAGGATAAATTCATCGTCCTTGATTTTTCAGCTGCCCCGTACTAACTTTAAAAACCAATCATAGTTAAATACAAGTTAAAAATGTCTAACAATACACATAAAACAATTGTTATGCATACTACTATTCCGCTCCCTTATCCTAAACCTCTAAAGATTTATTATTATCATTTTTGATGACAAAATAAATTATTCCTTATTCACATAAAGTAAACCCGTTTAAACCATAAACAGTTTTAAATCCTTTCTAAAGAGAACGATATGGTGAGAAAAGGTCTCACATCAAGGACTAATTTCGCATGATTTAGGGGTCAACCTTTTAGATACCCCCAAATTCAAAATTTGCTTTAATTATTATATTGCACACATTATTAAACCACAGTCCTTTAAACAACGTGCCACAACGTGTATTCACGAACCATGGTCCCAAGAGTCTAATTTTGGACCTCCGATAATTTCCTCAACCTTTTAGAAGGCTCCACATCGGTTTGTGACGGCAAGATGCAGCAAACTTTTATCAGTCTCGTATTATAATTACTAATTGCCTAATTAGAATACTGCCCACATCGTTTGTGAGCCGACAAAGACTGTAAACATTTACCAACCTACAATTTTTATTATTATATTACTCTCCACCCTTTAAACGACTACCGACACTTACGTTGTAGCCGTCAAGAGGAAGTGTTACTTATTTTGGCTTTGGTTTTATAATTATAGCCAAATTTCAGTCCTGCGTTCATTTAACAAGCTGCCACAACGTTGTTGAGCCGACAGAGACAATAAGAGCCTATTTCCCTCCCCGCAACACTGACAAATCTCGATGTTACCTTAACTTTCACCATAAGGAATCTCCTAGAATGTGATTTAAACTAAAATCCGCAAAAACCTAAAGTAACGTTATTTATTCAACAATTATATAATGTTTATTAAGCTGATGGGAGCAAAAAACCATAATTAACCTCTATGAGCCTTAAATAGATCCAACTACTCTATGTTTAGCATCCAACTTATATAAAACTCTATCATTTTTCGTTCTTCGCAAATTTAAAATCTTTAATAAAAACATCCGCGAACGCTTAGTCTAATAAAACAAGCTTTGAATATTTAATGTCTATCATGGAAACTTGCAAACTCTTGGCTTTTTCAAGCTAGAATTCGCGTTTTAAAGCTTCTTTTATAAAAGACTAGCAAAAGCTTAAATTTATATAAGTTAAGGGGCAAGCTAGAGCGCAACATGCTCGATCAAGTCAAAATTTATTCTTAAAAAGACAAAACATCGTGTCAAAACACTTATTCTATTTTTGAATTTTTTTTAATTTTGGCATATTTTTGCTATTTTTGGTGGAAAAACGGGGTTACGTGAAGACAAGGCAAATGCAAGTAAGATCAAATCGAAAGATCCCCCCATACTAGAACTACACATTGTCCTCAATGTGAGACTATCACCCCCATACTAATTTCAAGGCATAATCCAAATATTAAGGGGTCTCTATGCAAACCTAAAGCCGTTTATTAATTATGCTAATAGATAAACATTAATCAATAAGATCTAGGATATCGGATTCCCATATATAAGCATGCAAAGGATTAAAGATCGAGTGGACGATGGACAAAACCACGAGCACGAGAGTTTTCATAATCCGAGCAATCTTGGACATAAAACACAAAACATGAAACACGAGAAAGGAAAAGGCGAGCCTCCTCACATCACACTTATTAATAAATATTAATATACTACTTACGAAGGATAAGCATGGGTTGCCACCCACGAAGCGCTTGTTTTTGTGCGAGTCTCTAGCTTGACTCTCCCTATATCATCGTGATATTAGGGACAAAACACGTGGAAGAGCAAACTTCCATTGGATATTCATATGCCACCGGCTTTAAAGAAGAAAAATGAAAAGTGAAGATGCCGGGGTCAAAATGATATCCTCATTCCCGGAGGAGAGAGGAAGAAAAGAATCCACCGGATAGGTGAAATAAGGAAGAAAAATTCAGATAACATATGTGAAGGAAAGATAATGGCGATCCTCAAAGGGTAAGCTCACATATGTTGGAGAAAAACTTGTCTCGTGAATCCCGGGGTCGAAAACTTTGACCATAATCTTCAAATCATTAATATCTCTTAAACTTCTCGGGTCATGATCGAGGAACACCTCGAGAGGGGGACTAGGGGTAGTATCATCACTAAGCAAACTCTTAAGATAGAGTACATCTCCCTCTGAATCATAAAAACCGTCCTTAATATTCGTCAAAATATCAATATCAAGAAAAGCATCGATTTCATCAACATCTCCTCCCGGGTCGAAAATCAAATCATCAATCGGATCGTCGTACAAAATATTCATCCATTCATTCGTTTTAGATTTCAAATCAAATAAATCATCATTCTCTTCGAGAGGCAGTTCATCGGTGAACCCCTCGAGAATGGAAGCAACATTTATCATTGGTGTAGATGGATCACGGTGAAGTAAAAACTCAACGTCGTCACGAGGAGTTAAACACTCATCCTCATTAGAATCGGAAAGAGGTGTGACTAGTAAAGTCGACTCATCAAGGTTGGAATCATAAGAATCCTTGCACTCGATGTCCTCTAACACCTCATCAAAAAAAGGATTTACGTCACTAGAGATGTATTCGTCATCAAATTCGAAAAGAAGCTTCGAGTAAATTTTAAAATTGTCTTCCAGAACGTCCTCATCGGATAGTGACTCGTCATCACTAGAGGTAAAATCATCATTTAAATTGAAAAGAGGGTTAGAGAAAGTCATGGATGTTTCCTCAGAAACGTTAATGGGAGAGAAATTATCACACAAAGGTAAATCACAATCACTATCCCTTTTAGATGTATCCTCGGACTCACTTGGGATTTGAACAAGGTCCTCAACACTAGACTTTATGAATTCGTCCGATTCCTTTTCAAGAATAGTGCTAAGTTCCTCATTCCCCATGATGAGAGGGTCCTCGGGCTCCAATGTCGGTAAAACGAGTATGATTACAATAGACGGAGGAAGTTTAGAAATAATATCACTCAAAGGAATAGAACTCTCCTCGTCATCGTCATCATAAAAATAATTGAAACATCGCGAAGGCTCGGTAGTATAGGTACTAAGTTTAGCCGCCTGCTCTAATTGCTGAAGCTCTTTCTTTTTATTAATCTCAATACTCATTCTATTAAATTTACCTTTAAGCTCATCAATCATATTTTCACATTCCCTTCTAAAACGAATATCAATTTCTCATTATGATAATCTTTAATCCCTAAGTCATTACTTAAACTTATCATTTTATCTAAATAATGCTGCTTAAGATCCTCCATTTCTTGGAGACTCATTTCTTGAAGAGGTGATTGATCGATGCTAGCCGCCTGCTTTTGTTGAAGAAACTTTTCACAAAATGATTGTATCATTTGAAGAAGTTCATTCTGCAACTCATATATTTTATCCCATCCATTGTATACATCACTTATCCTTTGCTGATTAAGATCTTTTTGATGATTTATGGAATACTACGGGGGTTGGTCAAAACCAAAATAGCTAGAA
The DNA here is from genome assembly GCA_026074375.1 of Tanacetum coccineum. Lineage (NCBI taxonomy): Eukaryota > Viridiplantae > Streptophyta > Magnoliopsida > Asterales > Asteraceae > Tanacetum > Tanacetum coccineum. The sequence goes on from BQNB010015396.1 coordinate 59,149, forward strand.
TTATAGATAGGATTAGGCTCAAAGAAGTTTTGATTCATCGGTTGACATTGAAAACTTTCATGAGGAACCTCATAGTTTTTACGACAAAGATATTGTTGTGGAAAACTCGATGAATTTTGTGGATAATAGTTATCACTATAGTTTTGTTTGTAGCTCGGTTCCTGCTCATAGACAAGCGGAAACCGTGGTGGATGATGTATGCTAAAACACACATCATTTATAACCCGAAAAACATATTAAAACTGACTAAAACACTAAAATATGCTTAATATTATTGCAAATATGTTTGGTTTGTGTTTTTATGTCTCGCATGTACTAAAGATTGAAAACGGAGCAAAACGGCGATTTTTGGGTTTGACTCTGTCAAGTTTGCTTATTAATTGAAGTCAAGACAAAGTCGTGAAAAGTCCCTGAGCATGTCATTGGAAAGAGCGGGAGAAAACGAGTCCGACTGTACCTTAATCTTTTATTGTGCCAGCCCGACTCCATTTATATGGGTTGGACCGACCCATACTATCAAGCTCTAATATAACAATAGCTTAAATGGATTTACCCTTACTAAAAGTTATAATCGTCCCACCAGTTGGAAGTATTAGTTCAGCTCATAAATTCAAATGCAATTCAAGGCCCAAGTCCAAGTAATGATAAAAGGCACAACATAAATTGCTGCTTATCATCTACGCAAAAGAAAGAACAAGGTGAGACTTATATATTTTTGGGTATTCTTATCTCATAGATGACGCACTTTTTTTTTCGTTTTCTTTTTAGATTGTAGTTTAGATTAGGATTAGATTAAGTCTTTCTTATATCTGTCATCTCATTTGTAATTGCATTTGGTTTGGATTCGTTGTATTTCAATCCCGTTCTATTGTATTCGATTTGTAACATCGATGGATTTGGTTTTAAATCGATGGTTTGATACTTGTTGTTGAGATTTTTGATTTCTGGATTCGGGTATGATATTTGTTATTGATGATTCGATTTGGTTAAGTGATTCCCAGGTGGTATTGTTGAGGTTTTGAGCGGGCTAGATTAGTTATAGTTTTCTGACCTCTTTTCTTTATTGGCAGCAAGCGGGGATGATGACTTTTCATCTTTTATATTTCATATTCCAAAATAGGTTGCCATAAGATTTAATAGATGGTAGGCGTAGATAGGTTACAATTGATTTAAATCGTTCTCTGGGTTTCGCAATAAAAGTAGTGACAAGCAACAGATTTGGATATTGTTTGGGGTGATCTTGGAGTTTATGGAAATGGGTTTTGAAGCTTAGAGAACGGGTCTCATTTCATCTCGCCATTTTCACATTCCTCGTCTCGTTCGGTTATCTCTCCCCTTTCTACCTCTTGATTTCTATTAAGTTAATGTTTATTGCCATGTTTAGATTTATCTTGCTTATTATTGTTATTAGTTTATTTCTTTAGGATGAGCGAGTAGATTTTATATGCTTGTTAAGTGTTAAATTGTTTAGTGAATTAAGTGTGATTATACCAAAGAAAAATATTGATTAGTGAATTTTATTACTTAAATTATTGTTTTGGTTATTCGAGTGGGTAAAAGCCGTAAGAATAATTAAGCATTAATTTAGCAATCGATATCTTAATAAAAGTTGTTTTCAATATAAGCCAAAGTTATGAGAAGATAATTTGTTAAAAAGATATTGGTTCATCAATAAGGAGTTAATTAATTAACTTAATTAATTAAATCACACTTAAGGATCTAAACAAATCACTTAGCAAGCATATCCTTTTTATATATATCTCTTCGTTCGATTGCTTTGCTTATTTGTTAATTAGTATAATTTAGTTTATTATTATTTTATATTTAGTTTAAAAATTTTCAAAATCAAAACTAAAAGATATTCAAGCATAAAACAATAAACATTAACGTAAATCTCTTTGCAATTCTCGTTGGGATACGACTCCCGAAGTTTTAATTATTACTTTTTCTAAAGTGATTCTTATTTCTAACGGGATACTTGAAATTATATACATACGGCTAGTACGTATTTATACGGATACCAAAAAATGGCGCCGCTGCCAGAGAGAGTGTACGATTTTTACGTTGTGTTTCGAGTTAGTGCCTTGAAGATCCTTTCTCTTTTGAAAGTTTATTTTCGTATCTAAAAAAATATATATAAAAACCAAAAAAACGCCCGACATCAAAATGGCGCCGCTGCCGGGGAGAGGTGTAGCGATTTTTACGGGATTGTTTGTGTTCGAGCCTTGAAGATCCTTTCTTCGGAAAGTTTATTTTCGTTCTTATAAAAAATATAAAAATCCAAAAATATTTTTCTTCTTATTTTTATTTTTCCTTTTCTTTTATAAATATTAAAAATACCAAAAATATTTTTTATTTTTATTATCTTTATAAAAAATTTCAAAAAAATATTCTCCTTTATCCTCTTACTTCATTTAATTCTTATCTTCTTTATCCTCTTATCCGTTTAATTCTTCGACATGTCTTCGTATAACCATTTTGGTTGCTCGTGGTGTGGAGGTCCGTTTAATGGTGGAAACTGTCCGGGCTGTAGCAGTGTAGGATCCGGAAATGAGTTTGTCTATAACCCAAATCCTTATTCTTATAATGAAACACCGAACTTCTTCAACCAACCTCCACAGCCCCAGTACGAGACATACTCGTGTGAGTTATGTGGGAACGATTCTCACTATGGGTTTGATTGTCCACCACGGGTACCGCTTGTCTATGAGCAGGAACCGTGCTACAATCAAAACTTTAGTGATAATTATTATCCACAAAATTCACCGAGTTTTTCTCAACAATATCTTTGCTGTGATAACTGTGGGGGTCCTCATGCGACTTTTCAGTGTCACCCGATGAACCAAAATTTCAATTCTTTCGGTTTTGACCATATTCAACCCCCACAGCAGTTCGATAATCATCAGCCTCAGGAAACTCCAGAAGTCACTCCTTTTGTTGAAAGTAAAGAATGGATTGAAACAAATAACGAGCTTTATAAAATGATGGAAGATTTTATGAAAAGAATGAATCAACAACGTGAGCAGGAGGCTTTACTTGTAGCTCAACGTGAGCAAGAACAAGAGCAGGCAGCTCAAGAAAAGGAAGAACTTTCACTAAATTCCGTTTTTCGTCAACTTATTGAAGAAACGTGTGGAACAAAAGTTTATGAAGAGCAAAAGCAAAATATGGAAGATACAATGCTAGATTTGCTTAAAATTTGTCAACAAAAAGAGCTTTATTGTATTCATAATAATGTTGAAGATCTAATTGAAAGTGCTCTTAATTCTAAACTTCTCTTGATTAATTTGAATTCTCAACGTCTCAATAAGGAAGATCAGGAAGTTAAGAATATCGTAGAGCCGGCAGCTAAACGTCAAACTCGTATTACATCGTGTTTGCAGAATTTCAAAGTTATTTCTAAGGAGATTACTATCCCTTTGAATAAAACACCTCAAATTTCTCCAGTTAATGCAATCACACACGATTTACCAACCGAAGAACCCGAGGACTCTCACATAATGGGGAATGAGGAACTTAGCACTATTCCTGAAAAGGAATCGGACCAATTCATAAAGTTCAGTGTTGAGGACCTTATTCCAATCCTAAGAGAGTTCGAGGATACATCCGGGAGTGATAGTGAGAGCATTTTACCTTTGAGTGATGATTTCTCTCCCATTGTTGAGGAAAACTTCATGACGTTCTCTAACCCTCTTTTCGAATTTAACGAAAAATATATCTCTAATGACGTGAGTCCTCTTTTTGATGAGGTGTTAGAGAACATTGAGTGCAAGGATTCTTATGATTCCAACCTTGATGAGTCGGCTTTGTTAGTTACACCTCTTTCCGATGCTAATGAGGATGAGTGTTTCGACCCAGAAGGTGTAATTGATGAAATCGATGTTTTTCTAGATATGGATATTTCTACGGATATTGAGAATGGTTATCATGATTCAGAGGGAGATATAATCTATCTTGATAGTTTTCTTATTGATGACACTAGCCCTAATCTCCCTCCCGGGGTATTTTTAGATCATGACCTAAGAAGCTTAAAGGATGAACTTGATAATGATGATTTGATGACCGAGAACAAAGTTTTCGACCCCGGGATTCATGAGAAAAGTTTTTCTCTGACATTTGTGAAGTTAACCTTTGAGGATCGTGATCGGTCACATGAATCTTGAATCAATCATATCAACATGTAAGATTAGAGAGAATGAGGGCAAGTAAAGGGAGAATTCAAATCTTATTATGGAGGGAAAATGAGAGTTAGTTACAAGGGCATCACCCTCTAATGAAGATTAGAGGGCTATTTATAGGCAATGGGAGGGAGGCTTCCCTTCCTTATTTTCCTAACTTGTCAATACTAGTCCCTAGACTTTGGTTATTATGCTATTTCTTACTTAAAGCATAATAAACCTTATTACAAGCTATATTAAACTAAACAAAATAAAGTATAATATCAAAATATAATAAAACCACATAATCGACACTTTTCCATAAACCTAACAATCTCCCCCTAAGGGTCGATTATTTTGGACGTTCTCTTCTTGGTCCAAGTGGTCTTCCATTCACGTACATCTCCCATCTCTCATTTGATCTCGATAATTCAATCGAACTTCAATCTCTTCTTCAAACAACTTAAGAAACTCAACTTCATAACTTGTGAGTTATTTTTGCACATAGCCATACTTGACATCATAATAATAACTCTTTAGTCCTTCAAGCATTCTTCTCAGTGTTGCATCACAAAACTTATGTATCTCTGAAAGGTCTCATCACCCTTTTCTCTTTCTTGCTATTAGTGTAAATGATTCCATGTACGGGCTCATAGACAATAGAAAACACATAATATTCTTCAATTCCTGTGAATGTAATTGTTGGTGCAGTAAGATTAATCTTTTGATTCCAAGTTGAAAATCGTGCACTCTTTCCCATATCACTGAACTCATGATGAACACTAATAGAGACCATAGCAATCCTGTATTAGCATAATCAGGTACCTTGTTATTCATGATCACCAGATACATGTCTTCAATGTCATTCTTATTGAGGTTCTTGTAATCTGACTCGGTTATTGACACTATGCAATCATTAGCTCTTCTTGCCATAATCTTTGTAATAAACTTATGTTCATGACCCAAATCCCAGCATGTCTTGATGACTTGAATGATCTTAGAGTTTGAATAGATCTCTTCCTTCGGTCTTCCAGGTTCTTTCTGTCTCCTTATGTAGAAGATCTTCGCATGAGGATTGTAAGGATTAATGTTTTCTTAACTTAAGTACCGACAGTACAATAGTTAGTACCGACAGTTATACTTAGTACCGACAGTACAAAGAAGAAACTGAGAGAGTAAAACGTTGAACTGCTCTTAGAGGATACATTGCAGCTAGCATCCTTATCTGGAACTCAGTCTGACAAATGCTTCGTCTATGACTCAGATGGATCAACTGAGGTACCCAATGATGAAAATTGCTGTGATCATGATATATTCAACATGCATACTCACGAAGTGCAGTATACTGATCTCCAAACTGAGCTTGATCGTACGAAAGAAAAACTTGAAAATTGCATTATTAAAAAGAAAAAGAATACGCTGTTCTTTGGAATAATTGGTACACAAAATGTGAAGAATGCAAATATGACAAGATTTTGTATGATAAAGCTTATAATGACATGCAACAAAAGATCGAACGGTTGCAAGCTCAGTTAGGAGATCTCAAGGGTAAGAGTAGTGATACTCAATGTGCATCAAATACCCTTGACCCTTTGTCTCAGAAACTTGAAGATGAGAACGTGTCATTAGAATCTCAGTTTTGAATTATGCCAAAGAAAATGCTCATCTTAAGACCACATACAAGAACCTGTTTGACTCTATCAAAGTGACACAAGCTCAGACCAATTCAATAATTGACTCTTTGCAAAAATAATTGTATGACACCATCTATGAAAATGCTAAGCTAAGAGCCCAGTTATTTGATAAGGTTTCTGAACGAAAAGGCACCACAAAAGGTACGAGACGAATATTTGTTTACAAAAGCAATCACTTGGGGGAAAACCACTTCTTCTTACTTATAAACCAAAACTTTATTCTGTCACTCCTTTTCCACAAATTCCTCGGTTCTTTCTTTTTCCAAAAGTGATAGACGATGCTTGTTCCAAACCAGTCACTTCAAAAATCGGCACCTTCTTTTTCCACACGAGAATCAAAGGTGTTGCTCAATCTGTTAAGGTGATTGTCTAGATTCTTTAGGAATAAATCATTCTAAGACTCTAGGTAGATAAATGTTGTCCCTATACCTAAAAAAAAAAACTGTTAAAATCAAGCGTTAGGACACAACCTATCATTGCTTCGCATGCCAAAATGTCATCCATAAGCAACAAGCTACTCTAACTCAAGTGAGTTTTTCTCCTACAAGAGTAAAACAACATGCATATGACCTATTTGTCCACCGAATGCTGGGTTCACTCCAAGTCTAAAAAGTCAGTTGCCTCTCGTATAACTTCGAGAAATTAGAAGAAAACCATAGGAATCTCAAATTCCCAAGACTCAGAAGACTTAAGTTCATCTGAATGTAATAACATTAAGCTTGCCGTTAGAAATGCTAAATCAGAAGTTGTTTGTGCTATGTGTAAGCAATGTTTTGTTACTGGCAATCATGATGTCTGTATGCTTAATTATGTGAATGACATGAATTCCCGTGCTGATAACCAAAGTGCAATGTCTCAAACTTGAAATCAAATGAAACATAAGGCAAATGTCAGAAATCAAAGGCAGTTAGGGTCCCAAGGAAGTCTTGACTTAATCTAGGCCTAGCAAAACCTAGAATTGACTTAGGTGGGTTCCATACTGGAAAGAATTTTTAGCCATGTGTGGAAATTTTACTGCATCCTGTAACCCGAGAATAATCTGATTAAATCTGTGTGTGACAATGCAAGTACTTCTAATCCCTCGAAACCTTCAAGCTAGGGTTTTCAAATTCCACTTCTCTTATTGGCTGGTTTATCAAGACTAAGGAAATAGCATACATTCGTTAATTTCATATTCCGATTGTTGTTCTCTAATTTTCAAGTCAATGGTTTATTATTAAATGTCAGATAATAACCAGTTCTTCAAATAAAAGGAAAATGTACGTGTTCGTGCGTTTATCCTTATCAACGAAAAGAGAAATCTTTTCGGTCTTGAGCTAGTATCAAAACATTCAAAGTTTGTTAGCTCAGGTCAATGGCTTGTAATCAAATGTCAGATTGCAAACCCGTTCTTCAAGAAAAACGGGAAGTGTACGCTTCAGTGCGCTTTACATTAAAAAGAAGAGAAATCTTCTATGTTTTCACTTCAGTTAGATATGATAGTTCATGACGTTCGATGGTAGAGTTAGAAATTATTTCGGTCATATTGTTCGACGGATTATCAAGTGGAGAAAAATCAAGTTGTTTCAAAGTCTTCCGATGTTACTACTGATGATGAATTCGATAAACTAAACAACAACTAAATCAAAAAAAAAAAACAAAATTCAACTTCATCTATCTTCAACTATAGCAAACAACTTATCACTGCGGATGGAAACTTCGACTTGTAAATATTTTTGATCTTTATCTTTATTTTGTTGTCATTATAACCCATTAATAACCAACTATACAAATAAATAAATTTCAAAAATAATTAAAAGATTCTTCTTCGACAGTTGTCTCTCGACTTCGATAACATTTGAGCACCTAGATAAATGTTGATATTAATTAACACAGAGTGAAATAAATGAAGTTCGAGCGAGAGTTTCAAATGCTTTCAAAACATGTCCTTTCAAATTTTTCTCTACGGACTTCTAAGTAAATGTTAGCTTAGGACTCGGTCTCCAAAGAAAGGAAAATGTTCATTTATGTCCATTTATCCTAAAACATGGGAAGCTCTTATATTCTCGGTCTTGGAGCAAAGTCATAGTAAACTTCAAAGTTTTGAATGCTCAAGAGAAGTTTCTAAGGAAAATGAGGTAAATAAGATATATCATCAATACTTTTCTTGTTGAGCACAATTTTTCAAGATATTTTTAAAAAAGAAAATTTCAAATTCTTTCAAAATTGTGTGCTCAACACATTCCCACTCTAGGTTTTAACTCTATTATATAATTGAGGGGGAGTATATTAATTTGATTTCACTTATGCTGAACTCCTATTCTCAACCAGACTTTGTTAGGCTCATGTGTATTCCGGACATTAATTTGTTTTTAATTTCACTATTTGTCCAAATATTGTAAAAACTTATGCATTTTTTGAGGGGGAGAATAGTGATTAAAATGTGATCAATAGGATTAATAATGATACGATCTTCAATCTATAAGTGCAGTTCCAAAACCTCGCATGTGCTAAACTCTTTCATAATATGGTGCATATGTGTAGGGGGAGCTTTTTGGTAACTCTAAAAACTCTCAATGTGTCTCAAATGATTTCTCAGACACGTTGATTGATTTTTCATCAAATGGTTTTATGGATCTTCATGGCAATATCTCAAAGACCGACCAACTGTTATTTTCTCAAGGAGTTATAAGGCGGTTAACGGTTAGGTAATATTCGTATCCATGATCCAGACAGAACGGAGGGGATTCTCCCAGGAACACTCCATTAGATAGAGTAGAAGTCCTAGGTATGATTGAAAAAAGGAGTAAAGTGAGAATAAGGGAATAGTGCCGACTGAGATGGAGCTAGTGCTGGAATAAACCCAACAAGGTACTAGTCATGAAGTCTCGGTATGCACTGAAGGGGTTGAAGAATGAAAAAGAATTGTAAGGATAAAGGGTGAAAGGAAAAGAAGCACTCATTTTCAACCTTTAGGCAGAAAACGGGTCAATGCATAATCTTTTCGGTAATCACAAAGTGATTCTGTTATTGAGGAAAAGTAATCATGGACCCAGTGATGTAATGCAAAAACCCTCCTTAGCAATCAGAATTTCTCAAAAGTTTTCTGTTTTTTCATTTGCTCACAGAGATCAAACACATTTTCTAATCGGCTTTCTCATTCCGAGATCGTCTGATATGAAAAGGTGGCTGTCCGCTCCAGCCTCCGATGACCAAATAACTAAATGTGCACTTTTAGTGAGTTCTAGAGCACAATACGAGATCCATCTAAAATCTCACTAGGACAACCAAAGTCCAATTATACAAAATGTAGTACATCATATACTAAATTTGGTTTCTTAAGTCTACGCATTATCCTTGTGATATATTGCCGAACATCAGAGTGATACTCTTTAGTATTCACAGTGAAGATGGAAATCCTTCTTGAGCTAACATCAAACAAGCTCTTGGTAGGTGACTTGCGAGATTCTATATGAATCAAACTTGTGTCAACTGGAAAGAAACGATTGGTGAGATCTACATGCATCAACTTGTTACTGTTAAATCATGATTGACGACTCAATCAGAAAGATAGTAACTATCTGATTCACTCTTACCGTGTTGTCTGCTTTGAGACGCTCCGGTAACAAGAACGGCTAGTGAGCTGCGAAACCCTGTCAAGGAGATTCTTTTGAATTCTACCTGATCACAGGCAGTATTTATACTGATTAACGGGGAACCGTGGGTATTGCAACCATATTCGACGAAATGACAAAGACACTTTCGTCCATATATGTTTATCTCTAACCTATACTTGCAGGTTTTCCTGACGGTAGCAGCTTCTAGTCCATGTCGAGTCAAGATTCAAGACCTCATGCTCAATCGACAAAGATTCAATACATGGATGGAAAGCTCAAACTATCAAAGTCTTCCGCAATCTCTGATGAACAAGCACTTCCTCATAAGAACATTTGTGGTACATGGTATCCATTTAAAAGAAATTGTAGAGGGAGATTGTTAGCAAGCTTTCAAGTCTGGAGCTTGAGGGTGGAGACACAAGATTCGCAAGGCGGCATATAAGATTAAGGATAAAGTATTTTGATATTCAGTAGTCAAGACAAAATCAAGGCCTAAAAGCCTCGATATCAGTATTTTGTCAAAGACATATCATGTTAAAGATCAAGAATCCAAGATCACAAGCATGCCAAATGGATCTTCAAAAGGAATTTCCCAAGTATAAAGGCTCCAAGTCTAAGATGTCACAAGAAAGGATCCACATTGAAGTCCATAAAACCCTTAGGGGGAGATTGTTAGCCGTGCTTTTATGTAAAGTGATGGTCATTATATATTCCCGAGCCTTGTATAAGTAAAACATAGTTTACGGGAATTCTATTTAAGCTAGTTGGGCCTAGTTGTTGGGCTCAAGCCCATTTGTATTATGAACCGGCCCAACTCAAAGCCCACTAGGAATTAGTCACTATTGTAATCTATTTATTAGCCATCTCCAAAAGTTGGTGGAGAGGGTGTTTGCCTTCACATTTTTCTTTTAGGAACAAGTAAACCATTTTTCTTTGTTTTTTTACTTTCTCTCTCTAAAATCTATTTTTCTTATTTTTGTGTTTGAGGTGATGAAATGATATCCTAACATCTAATTATTCCGGTTTTGACCAATCCCAACCCCCACAGTTTCCCGTCATTCATCAACCTCCTCAAGAAACGAGTGTGGAAATTTTGCAAGCTAAAGAAGACTTAATGATTTCTCATAAAAACCTTTTTAAAGACATTTAATCGTATATCTTTTAGAGAAAAGCCGTATGGTTTTAAGCAAGGTTGGGACAAATTTCTTGAATTTATGCATGCTTAATCGAGGAAGGGTATCACAGATTTTTGCTAAGACAAACTTCGCTTGAAGATGTGCAAAAATATATAGTGAGGTGCTGGCAGAGTTTATTAATTGTCAGAGTTGGAGTGTCTGAGCTTTTACATTAGATGAATGTCGAGGAGTATTACTATTGCATTCCTACTCCGGATTTTACAGAATCTGAATGAACTGAGTACTCTCTAAGTATGGGGATAAGCATCTTAGCACTATTCCTGAAAAGGAATCGGACGAATTAATAAGTCTAGTGTTGAGAACCTTGTCCCAATCCCAAGTGAGTCCGAGGTTACTTCCGACAATAAAAGTGAGTGTGATGTGCCCGTTGATGATGAATCTTCTCCGACTTTTACAACTTTCTCGAATCCTCTCTTTGATTCTAACGACGATTTCACCTCTAGTGATGACGAGTCACTTTCTGATGAGGACGTTCCGAAAGAAAATTTCAAAATTTATTCGAACCCTCTTTTTGATGACGAAGAAATCATTTCTACCAAGATAGATCCGCATTCCTTTAATGCCGAGTCTAATTTTATCGAATCTTTGCTTAATCGAGATACTTTGATTGATTCTTCACCTAAGTTTGATTATCTTCTCGAGGAGTTCTCCGGTGAACTCGCTCATATCGATCCAATTCCACCGGGAATTGAGAAAGCCGACTTTGATCTAGAGGAAGAAATCCGTTTTGTTGAGAATTTGTTGTATGATAATTCATCTCCACGACCGCCGAAAGAACGTGATTCTGAAATTGCTGATACGATTATCGCGTCTCCCTCCCCATATCCTATCCCCGTCACGGATAGTGATTCTCTTATGGAGGAGATCGATTTATTTCTTGCTTCTGATGACTCGATGCCCCCGGGTATTGATAGTGACTACTCAGACTCCGAAGGGGATAATCTTTTTCTAGAAAGATTGCTTCATGATGATCCCACTCCCCTTTCGGACATTCCTTCTCCGACACATGTGACTTTCCCCTTTGAGGATCACCATGATCTTGACTTCACATGTGTCGTTCGAGTTTTTCTACCCTTCTTCACCTATCCGGTGACTTCTTCATTTCTTCTCTCCTCCGGGAGTGAGGATACTATTTTTGACCCCGGCATTTCCATTTTTCATTTTTCTTCTCTTAAGCCGGTGGCATATGAAAATCCGATAGTGATTTTTCTATTCTTCTGTTTCTGCCCCAAGGACAAAGGAATTCGGGGAGAGTCAAGCTAGAGACTCACATAAAAATAAGCGCTTCTCGGGAGGCAACCCGTGACTTTTATTTCTTTCTATTTTCTTAATAAATAAGTGTGTGATTTTATAGCCCTAGTGTGGGGGCGTGCTTCTTTCTTTGGTTTGTGGTATTGTTTTTTGCTTGCAGGATTCCTCACGATCATAAAGACCCGTGTTGTTTTCAATCCTTCAATCATCCGGTCTTCGATCTTTTGTTTATTTTTGTTCTGCGAATCACTCATCCTAGGATATGTATTTATAGATATTTTTATTATATATATATATATATATATATAATTTATATGATATATATATATATATATATATATATATTGTTTCCCCTTTCACACTTAGAATTACTAGCATTTGCCTTTTTCGTTGATAAGTGTGGGGGTAAAACCCAACATTTTTTTAAACATTGAGGCCAATGTTCGATTCTAAGTGTGGGGGGGGGGGGGATTTTTATCGAAATGTGATCTTACCTGTGTCTTTCTATCGAAATTTGATCATACCTGTGCCTATATGTGTTCTCACGCAACCTCGTTTTGACCAAAAATTTTAAAATTTTTATTGCTTTATTATGATAAAAAAACAAAAAAAAATGATGAATATATAAAAATATATAAATAAGTAGGTCCGTAGAACTAGGTAGCTTTTGACTTGACCGAGTTTTGAACTCTAGCTTTTCCCCTTAGTTTTCGAGACTTAGCGTTTGCTTAACTTTAAAATTTTGCAAAGGACGAAATATGATAGAGTTAAATATAAGTTTGATGCTAAGCGTGGATTAGTTGGATATCTTTAGAGCTCATAGAGGTTAATTGTGGCTTTTTGCTCCCACCAGCTTACTAAACATTATATAATTGTTGAATAAATAAAGTTGCTTTAGGTTTTTGCGTTTCTTAGTTTAGATCATTTCGTAGAGATTCAATCTGGTGAAATTAAGGTACACATTGAGGTTTTGTCAGTGTTGTGGGGAAATAGACTCCTGGACCATGGTCGACTCGCATACCGATGTGACAGTTGTTAAAAGATGGCAGGACTTGAAATTTGGCTAATAATAATAAGTTATGAAATAAACCAAAGCCGAAATAAGACTTCTGGATCATGGTCGTTTAAAGGGTGGAGGTAATAATAATAATAATAAAAACTGTGGGCTGATAAAAGTTTGCTGCATCTTGCCGGCTCACAACCGATGTTGCAGCCTTCTAAAAGGTCGAGGAAATTACCGAGGTCGAAATATGTTTGATGCATCTTGCCTGCTCACAGCCGATGTTGCAGCCTTCTAAAGGACCGAGGTTTAATAATGTTGCAATAATAATAAGTATAAAGCTAAATTTCAACTCTGGGTTATCTAAATTAAGCCTCCGTCTTTGGACTCGTAGTTGAGTTGTTGCGGATAAAATAAAAAGGATAACCCCTAAATCATGCAAATTTAGAACCTTAACGTGGACCTTATTCTCACCATATCGTCTCTTTAGGAAATGATTTCAAACTAATTGAGGTCTAAACCGGGTTATTTTATTTAAATAAGGACATAATTTATTTGTCACCAAAAATAAAAAAAATCCTTAGAGGAAATTAGGAATAAGAGAGCGAAAAGTTAAAGTTTATATTTACACAATTAGTATTTATGAGTAGTGTTAGCATCTAATCTTATATTTAACTGTGATTTCGTTTTAAGCTTAGTTTGGAGATTGTGAAAATCAAGGATGACGAACTCCCGTTCTTAAAGCCTTTTAAATAATTTTATTTAATTGTTTCTTAGTTTTTATCTATTAATGAATAAGTGGTTTAAACGGGGGCGCTTTCGAAATAAATGATTTTTGAACCTTCTTAATGGACCTTTTCTGTTCTAGTTTGATTGTGAGGGGTCATAGGTTAAAAGGGGATTTAATTATTTATTTCCGGGCGTGTTTTTTTACATTGTGTGTGGGACCAGCAATGGCTTAGTGTGGGGGAATTTGATATTCGCTAAAATACATATCTTTTGTACCCCGTAAAACACTATTAGTCGGACTAAAAATACTAAAATACGCTTAATTATATTGCAAATATGTTTGTTTTATATTTTTATGTCTTGCAGTTAAAAGGATTGAAAATGGAGCAAAAACGGGTATTTACGGGTTTATCGCGACCAAGAGTGCATAATATTTAAAAACAAGACAAAGTCATGAAAAGTCCCCGAACATGCCATCGAAAAGAGCACGAGAAAACGAATTCAACAGTGCTTTCGGATCTAATTGGGCCAGCCCGTAACCCATTTAAATGGGCCGGACCAGCCTATATTATCT
>BQNB010015397.1:0-73343 GCA_026074375.1 Tanacetum coccineum
ATATAACAAGAGGCATTTGACCATTTTATGCGACGTCATAACGCCATGTCATGAGACTGTCATGTCATCACTTTTTTTATTTTTGTTTGTAAATTTCATTTTTTTAATTTTTTAATGTAAAATTCGGTTTTTAACACTTTTTTATTTTTTTTTGTAAATTTTGTTTTTTTAATTTTTTATTGTAAAATTCGGTTTTTAAAAAATTCGCAAATTAAGTCCCTTGCAAGATTTGAACCTGTGTCTGCTAATTCACAAACAAGCAACTCAACCAATGGAGCAAGCCAGAAGTTGTGATATACAATGGAAATCAAATATGTTATGCTCTAAAAAAATACAAGTTAAATTTGGAAAATATATTGATAACTGGAAATTATTTAGAAAAGATATATTAACACGTACTATCTTCTTCTCCAAACCAAATTGTGGTTTTAATCTTTTTAGGTATTATGTCTACCAGAAGTTGTGTGTTTCTTTTCTAAAAACCCTAACGAACCACGTAAAAAAGGTATGTATCTTATTCTGAAAACCCTAATGTTAAGTATAAAAGAATCATTGATCCGGTGGTCTTGGTGAATCAAACCATATGGTAGTCATGTTTAGATAGAGAGAGAGTAGAGGGAGAAACAAATGTGTGTGTGAAATAGATGAAAAGTGAAAATGTTACAAGTGTCTCACCCCTCCATGGAAGTAATGGAGGGGTATTAATACCACCATCTATACATAAGTTTACTAAAATGCCTATTCTAGTCCCTACGTATGGTGGTATGTTAAACTATGGTAATTCCGTAATGTCGTCACATAAAATGAAATTCTAACAATCTTCCCCCATGGGACGATATACGGAATTACTTACAATATTTTCCTAACAAGTACATAATGATTAAGAACAAGAACTTCCAAGAAGCTTCCAATGCTGATGATGTCTTCTGTGGCCTTTGACTTCAAGTCTACACTCCAACATGAATCATCTTTGTAGTACCTTGTAGGAGAAATACTGTAATAGACACGAACTAAGTAACCCATACACTTCTGGTTAGGAGAAGCTTCTGAATAAGCTTTGTTGGGAAAATAGATTGTAACAGACTTAATACTGGTAGTATAACAGTTAAGTCTGATAGTAATAGTTAGTTCTGTTAGTATTAAGTTAATACTGGCAGTACTAAGTTAAGTCTGGCAGTACTAAGTTAGTACTGGTCATAATTAGTTCTGTTTATAGTTAAGTCTGCTTGTGTAACAGAATAGTAATAGTTATCTTAAGAGAAAAATTTATCTTACGAAAGTGATATGTTATTCTTCCTTGTGACAGTTTTAAAAGCCCATTAGGTTTTCCTTGTGTATAAGAGGAACCCTAAGGCACAATGTTACAAGTACGTTTTAGAGAAATATCAATAGAAGCATAGAGCTTTATAGCAAATTAGTATTATCGTTTCTTCTTTACTCTTGTGTTAAGATTCCGTAATAACACTTGATATTCATAGTCAGTGTCTCTCATATAGTTGATTTGGATTTATCCAAGTTATCTATCATCTTACAAAGGCTAGTCAAATCCTAAACCGACCTACAAGTGGTATCAGAGCCTTTCGAGGGACTCTGAGAAAGAAGAATCACTAGATCACAAACAAACACACTTTTACAACTTTATACAAAATGTCTCAACCTGCCAATGATAAGTTCTCACAACATCTTAGTGATGAAGAATCAAACCATAAAGATGCATCAGACACTGGTGCTACACCTAAACAACCACAACAGATGATTCCTCAAACAACTGCTTTCTCCTCAAATATCAAACTCCCAATTCTGAAGAAGTAGGATAAAGATATATTGGCAAATGGCGATGGCGCATTACCTTTGAGTACATTGATAATAGAAGTATAAGGTAATTCAGAATGGAAAACTCTAAGAAGAGAATATCAACTGGAAAGGATGGTATTGTTCGAGTACTTTCACCAGTTACTGCTGTAGAAATTCAAGCTGTTGAAAAGGAGAGGAAAGCTAAGAATAACTTGCCTGAGGCCATTTCAAAGAACATCAGGAAAGATTTCATGGAATGTGATGATTGCAAAAAGAACTATTGGAAAGCCATCAGAACAAAGGTTTGTGTTGTATGCTAATCAAAGAAAATGCAAAGGCTGTTTTCAAAACCCATTTGAAAGCATTTAAAATAACCAATTCGCAAAGGGTTAGAAAAGGGATAATGAAAAAAAAAACCATTTCAACATCTACCTTTCCTCAATGGAAGCACATGGTGCTGAAGTTCAACTGAAGATCAAATAATAAGTTTTCCTCAGCACTTTTGCCCCCAAGCAAGGTCCAAGTCAGCAATGACACTGAGAACTAATCCAGAGATTGACCAATATTCTATTTGAAGATTTTACAATAACCTTAGCAGTTTTTTGAGCAATAAATCAAGGAAGGTGCTTCAAAAACACTTCAAAGTGCTCAAAAATTTTGCTTTTATTTCACAAAGCAAAAGTAGCCCCAATAAGGATTAGGTCTGGTTTTTCTTCTGGGCATACAGTTCATCTTTGCACTCCTTCTACTTCTTCAACCAATATTCCTGAAAAATAAGGTGTCTTGCGGGTATTGCTGATGAAGTAATCTATTCCTTCTTTGCCAAACAAACAGAGGATTTGGACTTACTTCATGAAGATTTAGAACAGATTGATGATGTAGATATTGAAGAAATGGACATCAATTGGCAAATAGCAATGATTGCTATTCGAATGAAGAAGTTCTATAAGAAAACAGGAAGGAGAGTTCGCGTGGATGGAAAAACACCTGTTGGTTTTGACAAAAAGAAGCTTGAATTTTCAATTGTCACACACTGGTCCACTTTGCTAAGGAATGTACAGCAAAAAGGGGGGGGGGGACACATATGGAAAGAAGAAAAGATTCTCCTTTAATCAACAAGCAAGAAACTGGGAAAGCAGAGAAGAATCAGATGGGTTTGCTGACAATAGATGATGGGATTGTCAATTGGGAGAACATATCTGAAGCTGAAGAACAAATCATGCCTTAAGCTATCACTCAAGCAATGAGGTAAACTTTGAGTTCAATAACTTGCATTGATTCATACAATACTCTAAAAGCACTATGTGATGAACAATGCATCAATTAGTGTGAATCAAGAAGCAACAACACTTGCTATAGTCAAGCTGTTAAAAACTACAGCTCAACTTGTTACTATTCAAAAACAACAATTTTTCTCTAAATGCAACGCTTACATTTCAAGCTAATTAAAAATATGAAAAAGATTAAAATAGCTTAAAAGATTTAGGGAATAGGAATGAAAAGCTGTCAAAGAAAAGGAACAATTACATAAAACAGTGGGATTCCCTGGAAAGATTCTATCCAAGAATCTTTGGGAAATAAATTGATTCAGGCATGAGTTCAAACAGTAAAGTTGGGCTTATGATTGAAAAAAATCAAACAATGAGGTTCTAAGTTTTGAGGAAGAAATGAACTTTTCTGTTTTTAAATGTTCAAAAGAGGATTCAATAGGAAAGCCTTCGTATAGTACATTTACAAAGACCAATGATTTTAAAAGAGTCCCACATCCCTTAAGTGGAGATTATACTCCTAAACCACAAGAGGAAATTGATGATTCTTTGAATGTTTATGGTAAGAAGGGTCCTCAAAAACCTGAAATTAGTGTGTTAGATGAAAATTCTTCTGAGCATTCTACCTGTCAATCCAATGACAGTGAAGGATCTTGTGAAAATGACCTCAGAGACATTCTTTTTGGACTGAATCAGAAAGTTAGATGAACCAAAATGAGAGTCAAGTCAAGGTTGGAAGTAACAAATTGACAAAGATGTTTCAGCTCCAAACTCAAAAGAAGTTTGCAACCTAGTTTTTGTCACCATACATAAAAACTCCTAGCAACCACTCAGAAGATAATGAGAACACAAAAAGTTAATAGGAAGAATTGGAATTATATAAAAGAGAACTAGGGGAAGGTTACTCTTTTACAAAGAAGAAAAGTTTTGTTGGGTTAATCTAAGGCATTTAACTAAAGAATTGTGACATATTATGAAAAAAAATGGCAAAGGGAAGCTGAGGAAAGAGGGTTGATAATACTGGTAAATGGGTGACAAACCAGTTTGGACAATGCAACAGTATTAATCACTCTAATCAATTTTGTCCTAGATCATACAACTTAATGCTGGCAGTCCAAAGTATAATTCTGTTAGGACCTAAATTAATACTGGATAGGACAAATTATAGTTTCGGTAGGCCTAAAGTTAATACTGTTAGTCCTAAAGTTAATACTGTTAGACCAAAACAACCAGCACCTCACACAACCTCAAATAGTTTGAGTCCCAAAAGACCACAGATGAATCAAATTAATCAAAGAAGGGATTTTTCAACATCATATTCATCTGTAAGAAGACCCTTTGCAAAATCTACAGCACAAATGACTCATACTAATGCTGTAATGGGAAGTTGGGGATCTGCTGTTAAGACCTCAGCAAGTTATAATTGGAGGAACTCTAGGCTAAACTTCAATTATAACAGTGGACCTACTTTTATTAGAACTGTGAATGCTAATGGTCCATAAGGCAGACCCAAGCCTGCAAAGGCCTGGGTCCCTAAGAGAGACTAATTTCTCTTTTTCATGTGCAGGAACATCCACTGAAAACAAGGTATGATAGAGTATAATTTTGAATGGATGCCAGGGCACAATACAGGTAACAATGATCAACTTGAGTGATTTTTGAAGAAATTCCAATGGGGATCAGTACCTTTGAGGTAGCAAAGGCTACATATCTGGAAAAGGTAGAATAAAGGTAGTAAATTTAGATTTTGATAGTGTGTCCTTTGTGAAAGAATTAGGGCATTTTAACCTTTTCTCAATATCACAAATTTGTGATAAGCAGCATAAGGTTCTTTTTACTGAGACTGAATGTCTTGTTGTGTCTTCTGACTTTAAGATGCCTGATGAAAATTAGATACTTTTAAAGGTCCCTAGACATCACAACATGTACAGTTTTGACATGAAGACACCTTCTCCTGCTAAAGGTTTTGCCTGTTTGATTGCTAAGGCCACATCTGATGAATCTAAATTGTGGCATAGAAGATTAGGTCATATAAATTTTAAAAATCTAAACAAACTTGTGAAGGGAAACCTTGTTAGAGGTTTACCTTCCAAGGTTTTCAAAAATGACCACACATGTGTTGCCTGTCATAAAGGCAAACAACATAGGGCCTCTTGCAAGGCCACGTTAGAAAGATTGATCACCAAGCCACTACACACCTTGCATATGGACCTTTTTGGTCCTACTTCATGAAAAGGCAATAATCATAGACAAGTTATTGTCTTGGTTATCACTGATGATTGTACCAGATTCCTGTTGGGAATCTCTTTTGTGCTTCTAAGAAATGAAACTCGTGGCATCTTCAGACCTTTAATTAGACAGATTGAAACTAACTTAGTCATAAAGTTAAAATCATTAACAGATAATGCACTTAAATAAGAATAGATATATGCTTGAATTTTGTGGTAACAAGGGAATAAAACAAGAGTATAGTAATGTCAGAACTCCACAACAAAATGGAGTTGCTGAAAGGATGAACAGAACCCTAATTGAGGCTGCTAGGACTATGCTAGCAGATTCTCTCTTACCAACCACTTTTTGGGCAGAAGCAGTTAGTACTGCTTGCTATATTTTTAATAGGGTAAGAGTGACAAAACCTCAACACAAAACTCCATATGAGCTTTTGTTTGGCCACAAACCAATTATAAGCTACATAAGACCTTTTGGGTGTCATGTTACCATTCTAGATACTCTTAGTGTGCTTGGAAAGTTTGATAGAAAATCTGATGAGGGATTCTTAGTTGGTTACTCACTAAACAGCAAAGCCTATAGGGTTTATAATTTAGTAACCAAAAGAGTAGAAGTAAATCTGCATGTTAATTTTCTTGAAGAAAAACCCAATGTCAAAGGAGTAGGATATAGATGGATGTTTTGATATTTGACTACTACTGATTCTATGAACTATATTCCTTTAATCTATGGAGAATCAAGCTAACAATGCAGGTATTTCAGAGGAAACTAACAGTGCAGGTACTTCACAAACTCCTGAGTCCATTGCTTCTGAGGAAAAAGATGAGGAAGTAGAGCTTATTGTTGTGCCTTCAGCTGTCAAGATTCCTGAAGAAAAAGATGAATCAAGGACAACTTCCACAAATTCAAAGACAGAGGAGACCTTGACAGAACCTCAAAA
The DNA here is from genome assembly GCA_026074375.1 of Tanacetum coccineum. Classification (NCBI taxonomy): domain Eukaryota; kingdom Viridiplantae; phylum Streptophyta; class Magnoliopsida; order Asterales; family Asteraceae; genus Tanacetum; species Tanacetum coccineum. Next base: position 6,232 of record BQNB010015397.1, read on the forward strand.
AGAGATGAAGGATTCCTCTATTGACTCTTTAGAAGACAATCCTAAGATTCAAGCTTTTAGAAGAGAGTTGGAAGAAATTGCCCTAAAGCATTTAGGGAAAGTCCCTGAAAACAACACTACCAGTACTCCTTCAGTTAATACTGGTAGTCAGACAGTTAATACTGGTAGGCTTGATCATGATGATTCACTTATGCCAGAGCTCAAAATCTTTCACAAGCCTGAGACAGGAATTTTTGATGAGGCATCTTATGATGAGGAGGGTGTGATAACTGACTTCAACAGTCTTCCTACAGAAATTGAAGTCAGTCCTACTCCTACACTTTAGATTCATAGTATTCACCCCGAAAAAGTTATAAATACTTAGTTGATCCTAAGTCAGCTGTGCAAACTAAGAGCAAAGTTGCAGAACCAAATCAGGACTCATGCTCTTCTCAGGCCTACTCAAAAACAGCAAAGAAACAATCACAAAATGCCCAACAGCATTGTTTTGTTTTGCATGTTATCTAGCTCAAGAGGAACCGAAAAAGATTGCAGAACTTTACAAGATACAGTGTGGGTTCAGCATGCAAGAAGAACGTTTTACAATTCAATCTACAACAAGAAATGGGGGGTTTTTCTTGTAGATCTACCTCATGGAAAAAAGGTGATTTGGCACCAAAGTGGTTCTACTGAAATAAAAGAGATGAAAAGTGTGGTTGTGAAAACAAAGCAAGATTGGTGGCCCAAGGGTAACACACAGAATAATTGTATTACTATGATGGAAGTTTTTGCTCCTGTGGCAAGAATAGAAAGCTATCAGGTTATTTTGGCCTTTGGCCTTATTATGGGTTCATAGTATTACCAGATGGATGTTAAAAGTGCTTTTCCTGTATGGCACTAAGATGACGAGGTTTATTCTCACAACATCCTGGATTTGTTGATCCTGATCAACCTACAAAAGTTTATAAGGGTGGTCAAGCTTTGTATGGACCTGCATCAAGACACCTAGAGCTTGGAATGCTACTTTATCAATATTCCTAGAGAAAGCATGGATACAAGACAAGACTTTTGCTTATTAAAAGAGACAAAAAGGATATCATGCTAGTTTAAGTGTAATGTTATGATTAAATCATTTTTGTTCACCAACAAGTCTGGTGTGCTGAGTTTGAAGCGCACTTGAATGAAAACAGATTTCAATGAGTTCCATGGGTGAACTTACAATTTTTCCTAGTCACAAGTCAAGCAGAACAAGGGGAGGAATCTTCATATCTCAAGACAAGTATGTAGCTAGATACTCAAGAAATTTGAATCTTGCAATTGAAAAGCATGCAATCACACCCATGGGACCAAAAATTGCCTTTGACAAAGGATGAGGAAGCATTTTTGATGTAGAAGCACACTGTACAGAACTATGATAGGTTCGCCTCATGTACTTTAACTCCTCTAGAACTATATTATGATCAGTAAGTGATTGGTTCACGTTTCAGGTAACATCCAAAGACTTTCTCATCACAAGCAGTCAAGAGGAAACTCAAGTATCTCAAGGAGCAAACCGTACACTTAGGCTTTGTAACCTAGGAATCACCACTTTGACTGGGAAGCATCTCTGAAAGTGACTATGGTGGGGTCCAACCTTGACAGGAAATCCACAACAAGTGTTTGTCATTTCTTGACAAAGACTTTAATCTCATGGTAGTGTAAAGAAACAGACAATTGTGGCCACCTTCAACAACTGAAAGCTGAATATGTATCTGCTGCAAATTGTTTTTGTGGACAAGTATAGTGGTTTTAAAAATCATTGCAGGGACTATGGTTTCAATTTCATGAATACCAAAATCCACATTGATAATGAAAGCATAATCTGCATTGTGAAGAACCCAGTATATCATTCTAAGACAAAGCACATCGAGATTCGTCACCACTTCATAAGAGATTGTTATGAGAAGAAGCTCATAAGTGTGGAGAAAATTCACACCGACTTAAATGTAGCTGACTTGTTGACCAAGACCTTTTGATGGACCACGTTTTAATTACTTGGGGTTAGCAAGGTAGTGATCCAACCCATAGCAACATTTAAGGGGAGGCTTAGTTGTATAGTTTGTTTAATTCTGGTAGCTACGTAGTCTTAATACTGTTAGTTAAATTTACATTAATACTGGTAGTTATGTCATATTAATACTGGTAGTTAAGTAGAGTTAATTCGGGTAGTTCATTTTCCTTAATTCTGTCTATACAATTTCTTGCAGTATGTTTTTCTTGGTTTTAGACTAATCTTTGCAGGCATAGAATGGATGTGCAGATGAAATGCAGAAGTAGTAAGGTTTTCACTTTTGTAAATTCTTAGTACAAATCCATAATCTGGTTTTAAAAAGAATTAATTTGGGTTGACTCTTAATTAATTCAGGTTGACAAAATTAATGTCCTGGAAGTGTAAAATTTTAATTCGGTAGTTAATTTTAATGCTGGTTGCGGGAAATTTGACTTTTTCTGTTTTATCACTGTTTAAATGTTACCGTTAGAGATTTTTACGGCGCTATTATCGTTCCTCAGAGAAGCTATATATAGATAGAGTTTGATTTCTCTCTCATACTTATCTTTTTATTGCTATCTCCTTTTTACAAAGTAAAACTCTTCTTTAATTTCATAACGAAAATAGTCAAGCGTACCTGATACTACAGCAACTACAATTTCCCTTCGCAATGTAAAACCCAAGTATATTAATACAATTTCCAATGCTCATTAAAGTATTTGTGTCAAACACAATCAAGTGGGGTTTTTTGCGCAAACATGATGAAATGCAGGGTTTAGCTAAGATAGTGGATTTTCTTCGAGGTTCCAACCTCAGGTATGCCTTAACCACTAATCCAACTATCTATGATTCTCTGGTAAAACAGTTTTGGCAGACTGCTACTACCAATACTCACGCTAATGGGACTCTAGAAATAAAGGCAACCATTGATACCATAAGATACACAATCTCTGAGGCGTCAATTAGGGAATCACTTCAATTAGAAGACGCCACAGGAATTACAATGTTGCCAAATGATGAACTTTTTGAGGGAATGGGGCAAATAGGGTATCCTACTGATGGAACCTTCACTTTTTGGAAAAGCTTTTTTCCACCTCAATGGAGATATTTAGTCCACTATCTTTTACACTGTATAAGCTCTAAAAGTGGTGGATGGGATCAATTCGGTAGCAATATTGCCTACTACTCTCTGAGCTTTGATCTGTCTATCCACTGGTAGAGTTTATAATTTTTCAAAACTTATTTTTGATGGTATGGTGGCAAATTTGAGGAGCAAGACAAAGTTTTTGATGTATCCTCGTTTTCTGCAAATGATTTTGAATATTCAAACGGAAAACAAACACCTTTATCTAGCTGTGAACCTGACCAAAAAGATTTTTGGGAATATGAAAAGGGGTTTTCGAGGGGCACCAAGACCTTTATTGCCTGCTATGTTACTTGTTGCTACTAACCCAAATGCAGGTCAAGAACATGATGCTGTGGCTCAATCCAAACCATCATCACCTACACCACCACCTATCCCTACACCTACACCACCACCTATCCCTACACCTACACCACCACCTATCCATACACCTACACCTACACCACCACCTATCCCTACACCTACACCAATACCTGACACTGAACCTACACCATTTGAGCACATCTATGAGGAGCCATCTCCTGTCCACCATCACTTCTCACCCCCACAAGAACAGGCTCCAAGCCAAATGTCTATGGATGATTTACTTCAAGCAGTTCCTGAGTTGATATCAAGAATTGACAGCCTGGAAACGGATCTCAAACAAACCAAGCTGACCATGGGAAATGCTATTGTGAAGTTAGTCAAGAAAGTGAAGAAGTTGGAAGGGTTTTTGAAAAGGAGAAATATGGTTTTGTCAGATTCAGAAGAAGAAGAACCTGAGGCTCAAGGGAGGAAAAGTCAAGATGATCCTCTAGATTCTTCAGTACAAGGATTGGTTACTCCTTCTTCAACAAAAGTAAATGCTTCAGGGGAGGAACAAGTGGAAGACATAAGTCCAAACACTCTTGAAGCAGCCAAAACTCTCTCCAAGGTTGCCTCTTTAAAGCCAAGGTCTATTGACAAGGGAAGGAGATACAAGAGAAGAAAAGAGGCTAAGGGAAAGAAGGTAGTCTCAAGCTTGGATTTTCAAGAAGAAGTTGATACTGGTGCTGAACAAGTTAATACTGCTGAAGGAGTTAGTACTGGTAGTACTAAACTTAGTACTGGCAGTGAACAAGTTAGTACTGTTGGTGATAAAAAGTCTACTTCTTCTCCTGATAAAGGCCAAAGAGCAGGAAAAGCTCCTATGATCATTGAAGAAACTCCTAAGAAGTCAAAGGAACAAGTTTTACAAGAGGAAGCTAGCCTTGCTGAAGCAATTAGGTTGGATACTTTGCAAAAAGAAGAGGTGGCTAAACAAGTACATTTGGATTCTCTCCTAGCACAAAGGATTGCAGAAGAAGAAGAATTGAATGAGCAACAGAAGAAAAGAAAAGCTCAAGTTCAGTTTGAAGCTCAGCATTACACAAATGAAGATTGGGATTTAATTAGAGCAAAGATTGAAGCTAATGCAGAGTTGTCAAAAAGCATGCTAGGAAGTGAATTACAAGGAGAAGATTTTGCAAAGAAAATGGTTGATCTTGTCAATCAAAGGAAGAAATATTTTGCAGAAGAAAGAGCTAGAGCTAAAAGAAACAAGCCCATGACCCAATCACAGCTGAAGACTTATATGATGAATTACTTGAAGAATCAAGGGACATGGAAGTTATCTCAGCTGAAGAATTTGAGTTTTGAAGAAGTCAAGAAGGAATTTGATAAGCTTGTGAAACAGGTTGAGTCCTTTGCACCAATAAATTTTGAAGCCACTAAAGCTAGTTTGAAAAGATTTGGTGAAGAGCTTCAGACAAAGACTCCAAAAAGACTGAAAGATGATGAAGATGTTGAAGCAAAGGATGATGAGCCAACCAAGAAGTCTAGAAAAAGAAGAAAACAGATGGCAAGGAAAGGATTGCATACAAGTGTTGATAAGGATGACTCTGAAGGTTCAGATGAAGATAGTGAACAAGATGATTCTGTCACAGGTACTAAAACTCCAATTAATCATGTTCCTGTAGCTATGAAAACACCTAGTATAGCCACCTATAAGATCATCAAGCAAGGAGAAAAGGGAGCGTACCAAATAGTTAGGGAAGATGGAACTGATGTAGTGTACATTAATTTTGGTGCCATGTTGAAGGTTATATCTAGAGATGATCTTACTGAGTTATATAGGATTGTAATGAATAGATATGGGATGGATGGACCAGAGGATGAGCTAGAGAAGGTATTTTGGAAATGTTACGAAATATGTATTGAAAGAACCTCATAGCACAGATTTCAATAATGAGTGCGAAATAGGACATCAAAAGATTATAAGTTGGAGATTATTATGATACTGTAAGGTACCTTGCTTAAACTTAATAATCCATGGAAGTGTATATGTTGTCCTGAAAGAAAGTATCCATTATCAACTGAGGTATGTCAAACAAGTTAAAAATGAAGCTTTTTGGATGGAAAGATGAATGGGATTGCTATAGATTATTGAAAATGAGGAAACACATAGCAGGCATTAGAAATAGTTGAGTTTGTAGGTTGAAAGCCTAGGATAGAAGATGAAATGATAACACATGGTGAATTGCTAGCACAACACAACAAATAAGATTATCAGTTCACCAATGTCTAACCAAACATAAAGGACAGCTAGTCCAATAGAAAACCGCACTTGGGAAAGACTTCTCAAATCCATTCTATGGTGACAACTTGGCAAAATAAGTTGTATGGACTTCTACCACCATATCTGTCCTAAGTGAAGAGGTTGACTAGCCAACAAGTATTATGGCTTTGTGGTAAAGGCTGTTGGAAAAACCATAACTATCCATAAGATTAGGCTTATGGTAAAGAACAAATTGCAAATCCATATTTAGATGGTTTTGACACTTTACCAAAAAAGTGGATGGTATATCAATACATACCCAAGTTTTCATGTACAAAGAGTTGACATGAGTCATCAATCCACCATGGAATTTCCTTTTCTAAGTTCCAAATGATTGGACTTAGCCCTGGAAGCAAAACGACTACAGGTATACGGCAGATATCAAATCCGTTTATTGGCTGTAATGGTTTGCCAAAAACCATATGGTATTCAACTCACCAATGGTTCAAAGTACCTGAGAGTATGAAATGGTTTTCCATTTAACCATGGACATACACCCTTCTGGTGGCCAAAGGAATTATACTCCCAAGGTTAATGGCTAACTTGTCAAGAGACATCAAATCCATTTAAAATTTTCAAATGATCACATCCACAAGGAGTTAACACACCTGGAGTGATTAGAAAAGACTGAAACTTCTATGATTGATGTTACAAAAATGGACATTGTTTGCTGATATAATGGATGTGCTGAAGAGCCTTGAAGAATAGATTGCTGCAAAGATACAAGAAAGAAACTTGAAAGTGTGCAGATCAAGAACAACTTGAAGATTTCTATTTACAACATCCTCAGGAAGCTTAAAGTATTTAAAGATCAAGAATGTTTTGAAGGAACTTGAAGTTCACAAGTGAAGATCAAGTTAGGGGAGGATTGTATAGGGAAAAATAGATTTGAAACAGACTTATATACAGGTAGTATAACAATTAAGGCTGGTAGTAATAGTTAGTTCTTTTAGTAATGAGTTAATACTGGCATTAAAAGTAAAGTCGGTAGTACTAAGTTAGTACTGTAGTTTATCAGAACTAAAGTTATGTACTCTGGTCTTAGTAGAATTCAATTCTGTTTATAGTAAAGTCTGTATTATGGAAACAGAATAGTAATAGTTATCTTAGAGATATCTTAGAGATAACTTAGGAAAGGATAGTTTTATCCTTTCCACAAACGGTTGTAAAGCCCATTATGGTTTTTCCTTGGTGTATACAAGGGAACCCAAAGGCCATGTTATTGTACAACAACGTTTTAGAGAAATATTTAGAAGCAGTAGAGCATTATAACAAATAGTCTTTTTGTTTCTTCTTTACTCTTGTGTTAAATTCCGCATTAACACTTGAATAATTCCTAGTCAGTGTTTGCTCCATCTAGTTGATTAGGATTTATCCAAGTTATCTAACTCTTAGCAAAGGCTAGACATAAGATCCTAAACCAAGGACCTACAGGTTAACTTATAAAAAAAATATGGTTCAAAGCATCGATTTAAACAAAGAAACGTGGTTAAGAAATATAAACTCCTTAACTTGTTTAAATGAATGATATGAATCAAATACAAAAAGAGCCAAAGATAAAAAAAACAAAAGGTTGATTCAAATCATCGATTTAAAAAGCGAAACATGGTTAAGAAATATAAAAATCCCTCTACCACGAAGCCACTGTTTAAAGTAATGATATGAATCAGATAAAAATAAGAGGCGGAGATGAGGAATGTGTTAGGGTTTAGGAATGAGGTGAGGTATATATATAACGGCTTTGGTTGGCTGGTTCCGGTTACATTGAGAAGACTTTTATTTTGAGAAGATTGAGAAATGTTTGTTTGAGCAAATTGATTCATATTTTTTTGACTTGATTCACAAGTAAACATCATTTAATAGTGAATCGAATCTATAAATCACAAATTTGATTCACAAATCAATGCTAAAATCGAGTTATGGTAATGATTCTTTAAATTTGTATAGAAGATTCAGTATTATACTTATATCGCAAAATCGAGAGATTTTTTAACATTGATTCGAATTTTTTTACACATTTTGGATTATAATCACATTAAAATGAGTTTTACGCTTGAAAAACTTGAATCAAAGTTAAAAATCTATCATTTTTGAAAATCTTCTCAATCTTCTCAAAATAAAAATTTTCTCAATCGATCCGGATTCTTGGTGGGCTTGTGTCCAAAGTTTGTAAAATAAAAGAAGGATCTGGAAATGCTATTTTAATTAATTTATTCATATATTTGGTTCATAATAAAAAAAGTTTTGTTAAGCAATGCTTACTGGGCAATGTTTAAGTCAAATTAAATAACTTATTATTTTCATATTTAAAGCAGTTATGTATTTAATGCGCGATAAATAAGCATACGAAGTACTTTAAATAACATATTATTTTCATATTTAAAGTAATTATGTATTTAATGCACAATAAATAAACATAAAAATTACCTTTTATATTTATCTTAATCATTGTTTAATCACTGCCAGTGGCATTATTTAGCAAAACCCTTAAAAAAACTAGTGTAGGAAAAAAAATATTGTTACATCTACAAAGAATTTATGAAATTATACTTAGAGCACTAGGTACCATAACACCATTAACACCGACACATCAGCGCCACACCAGCTTTAACATCATAACACCAACATCTCAAAATACCCCTGTAATCATAACATCATTAACACCACTTTTTGGGACCCACTAATTTTTCTTTTTTTCCAATTTTTAAAACAAATTAAATATTTAATCATTTATCAAAAAACAAATTATAATTAAAAAAAATAAAAAACAAAATTAATAAAAATATATATATGGGTGAGCCTCTTTCTTCCACAAAACATCATCTTCTTCCTCAGATCTGAAACTCTCGACACAAAAAAACACACTACACACACACAAACACGCACTACACACACACTCAATCAAACACACACACACACACACAATCAACACACACACATACTAAAAACACAACATAAACACATACCCATTTAATTAAATCGAAAAAGAAAGAAAAAAATAAAATAAGGTTGCAACGCACGTTACGTCGTGTGCCAACGCCAACGCCGGGTATGGTAACGTCATCAACGCCACCGCCACGTAGGCGTAACGCCATGCCCGGTGTTACCATACCCAAGGCTCTTATAAAATGACTTGTCATGTGAAGTGGTTCAATCAATTTACATCGTAATTGTTCTTTCTTTTATCTTACCATCCACAATTGGTTGTCAAATCTTTGTGTGAATTTTATTTCGTAAACATTTTGTGGATAGATCATTTCTCTAGAAAAAATATAGACTTCTACTCCATATTATTGTTAATGGAATATGTGTCAGTTAAATGGACCGCCTAGTTTTGTGGGTTTTTTTTAAAATGATTGAGAAGCTTAAATGTGTGATTAACTTTATGCATAAATGGATGTTAAAGTTGTTTATCGGTTTGTGAAAAAGTTGTCTCTCAGGCGTCACCAACAGGACTGACACACAAGATTAGGCATATATTTAAACATGTCAATCAATGCTTTTTTTTAATATAAAACCCAATGTATCTAACTACTTATAAACCCCGTGAATTGGTCGGTCAAAAGATCAGAAACCATGTTTACCAAAAAGGAAACAAAGAATGTATTTTCTTGAAACTTAAAATTACTTAAAAGTAAGTAAGAAGGTTTATATAAAGGATCCTTGATTCATACACACTATTGACTTAAACCATACACACTTATCTATTATATCTAAAGATTCAATACTTAAATTTAATGTGCAGGTGCTCATAATGAGTGGGAGGTGCTCATAATTAGTGGGCTGTAGAAGTTGAAGTGGAAGAATTCCTGAAAGGTTCATGCGGTTATTTTGCAATTAATTCTCCTTCACATGGTATGAAGAATAAACGAATAGATTGGTATACCAAGAGGCATCGTGATGTGAGTTTTTAATTAATTGCAATTGTTTGAGGTCTTTGTATCAGCTTTTCATGTTTTATGATCAATTCGTTTTGTTAATACAAATAAACCGATAAAAACGTTTATTTTATTTTACGATCTTTTCATGTTTTGTTGATAACAATTAGTAATATCTATATGAAAGTAAACTACTTAAGCTAAACCATAAACATTAATTTTCTAATTTTAGCATTACTTTGAATTACAAGTAAATTATACAAACCATTATTTACAGCATGGATAACATCATCATTTGCAGCATATCTTAAAACAATCTTACAAGATTACACATGATCTCTCAAGATTTTGCAAATCAAAATTCGGATTTGGTTATTGTGCGCCAGTTCTGTTGATTATACTGGCCGGTTCTGTTCTGCAACAGAACTTGTAGAACCGGCCTACAATGGAATTTTTGGCTATAAATACCAAGCCATTTCTCATGTTTTCTTCACCCCTTTCCAGCTTCAAATCCTCTAATCTACTGATCATTCTCTCTCTTCTTGTATAGTTTCTTTTAGCATTTTGTAGGTAACTCTCTTCAAAGAAGAAATTGCCAAACACCTCTTTTGAGACGATCAAGTTTTAAGAATCTTGTTTCGCATCTTCATAGCATCTTCAAGTTCACATTGCTGAATCTTGTACATCATTTAGTAGTTGTAGTTTTGTTCATCATCATTGTAAATCAAGTGTAGTGTTGTTGGGTTATTCTAACCGTGTGAAATCCTCCGGTATTTAAGCTTTGATACCGTAAAGTGTAAGCAACGTTGTAAGGCTTATCCACCGGTTAAAGGAGAATTGGTGACTAGTGCTTACGAACTCTCGAGTAGATGACTCGGGGATTGGAGTAGGGCAAGGAAGGTGTCCTTGTAGCCGAACCACTATAAATACTTGTGTCTTGGTTAAATCTTTCTAACTCTTGCTTTTACTTGTTTTATATTCCATACACCAAACATTAATATTGTGCAAAATTCACATAAGATCATAACAAAAGTTTGAAAAGTACATTTTAAAACAAGAAAACCATTCAATCCCTCCCCCTTCTAGTTTTTAACAATTGGTATCAAGAGCGGGTTATCAAAGTTTTTAAAGTATATTGTATTTTAAATCTTTAAAACGATTATGGATTTGGAAAACTACAAAGAGGATAAATATATGCAACGACCACCTCTCTTTGAGGCTAACTGCTTTATATATTGGAAAAACCATTTTGAAACTTATGTGAAGTCTAAAGATATTGATCTTTAGTACATTATAGTCTATGGTAGTTACAAACCTATCATCAAAGATAAAGATGGCAAGGATGTAATTATCACTTATGAAAAATTTGATGAAAACCATAAGAAAATGATTTTCAAAAATGATGAAGCAAAAATGGTTTTATACAATGCTTTACACAAAAGGTATATAAAAGAATTTTCATGTGCGATACGGCTCAAGATATTTGGAAATCTTTAATAATTACCCATCAATGTAAAAAACAAGTTAAGGATAACAAAATAGATCAATTTGTTCAAAAATATAAAGAATTCATTATCTCGGATGATGAAACTATTGATTGTGCTTTTTGCTAGATTTAATAATATTACTACATCACTAAAAGCACTTGATGAATCTTTTTCAAGTCATAATCATGTTGGGAAATTCTTGAGGGCTCTTCCCACCAAATGGCGTTCAAAATGTTTACCGGCAATAGAAAATCTAAGGACTATCAACAAACTACTCTAGAGAGTTCGCATCGACAATCTAAAAGTTTATGAGGTAGTACTTGAAAAGGACTTGGAGATCTCTAAGAGCAAGAAAGAAAAATACAAATCACTTGCTCTCAAAGCAAGAAAAGTCCTAAGTGAAGAAGAAGCAACCTCTTCGGATAGCGATGATGAAGAATACGCCATGGCGGTAAGAGATTTCAAAAAATTCTTTAGAAGAAGAGGAAAGTTTGTCCGCCAACCCTATGACGACAAAAAGAACTTTCGGAAAGTAAAAGAAGACAAAAAGGAGAAGGGTGATAGAAGATGTTTCATGTGTGGTGATCCAAATCACTTCATTAGTGATTGTCCCAAACACTCCTTCAATGATCAAAAGGCATTCGTTGTCGGGTGTTGGAGCGATAGTGAAGATGATTCCAAGAAGGAAGAAATATGTCTCATGGCACTTGACAACAATGAGGTATTATCCGACATTCCTTATTATAGTAGTTCATCTTTAGATAATGAATCATGGGAAAATGAGTATGATAAAATATGCAAAATTAGTCTTAGGATTATAAACAAAAACAAGCAACTAAAGGCAAAGAATGAAGTACTAAAAAAGGCTTTTGAACTTAAAACAAAAGTAGATTAACTAGAAAGAAACAAAGAGATTAGTCCTGAATGTGAATCATGTGTCAACCTTCAATCTAAAATCAACTCACTAACTCTAAAACTAGCTAGTTTTAAAAATAGTAGTTCGTCTTTGCAAGAAATGCTTGAAATGCAAAAACCACCAAAAGATAAACATGGATTAGGATACACAGAGGTTATAGCTTCTACTAGCAATACTGAAACCAATAAGTTGAGACCTGAAAATGTCAAAATGCCTTATGTAGAACTGGCGTCGCCGGTTCCCTCTGCAAGAGAATCGGCTAGTTTAGACGAACCGAACGGGCCCTCTACAGAAAATACAGGAAATGCAAAAAACATAGGAACCAATATTTAAAGAAAAATGACTCTGTGTTAATAACTAGAAAGCCTATTTTTAACATTTCTAAGAATGTCAAACAACCACCAATCCTACACCTCGGCCAAGGGCATGGAAAAGGTAAAATCCAAACACACCCTAAAATGCTCAATGGGAAGTCCAACACACTATATCCTAAAAGCATCTATCATCAAGTTGGATGGAACTATGGAACACAACAAGAATTTCAGCCCCAACCTACTATGTTTAACCAATGGGGTCCTTGTCCTCCATATCCATACATGAGTCAACCAAACGGTATGCATAACTCTAACGGACCCATGAGATATTGCGGACCGTATGCTTGAGTTGTTCTATGAATCTAGGTACGTCTAAAAGTCAAATTAGAACTGGATGAATGGATCAAGGATAGCGGGTGCTCAAGACACATGACGGGCAACAAAGATCTCTTCTCATCCCATAAGACTATAGACAGAGGTAATGTGGTGTTTGATGGCAACACTAAAAATAAGATCGTCGGAAAAGGTACAATCTCTCATAACTCTCTCACTATTCATGATTATAAAATTTAGGTTTTAACTTATTTAGTATAGGACAAATATGCGATAAAAAATGCAAAGTTCTATTTAGTTAAACCGGTAGTGAAATAATTAAAGACGACATTGCCATAGGAAGAGGAATTAGGAAAAATGGTCTTTACATAATGAAAATGGGAAGATCTCCAAAAGATAGCCTTTGTCTAACCTCGGTAAATGATACTTCGACCTTATGGCATCCAAGATTGGGTCACGCCAATATGCTACTAATATAATCGCTATCATCTAAAGAGCTTGTTAGGAATTTGCCTAAACTAAAATTTGAAAGTCATTTTTGTGATGCTTGTAACATTAGAAAGCAAGTACACATAAGCCATAAACCTAAAAACATGGTTTCAACCACATAATGTCTTGAACTTTTACACATGGACTTGTTTGGTCCGTCAGCCGTCCAAAGTTACGGAGGAAACTTCTACACTTTGGTCATCGTCGACGACTACTCGAGATATACATGGACAAGATTTTTAAAACAAAAAAATGAAGCTTTTGACAATTTTGAAATATTAACAAGGTTGCAAAAATCATGAACCGTTAGCCGGGCGGCCGACCACCTTATAGCTTGTAATCGGTCAAGGCGGGATTAATCGGCGATTAATCGGATTGGCGTTTTTGGTAAAATTTGGGTATTTTCGGCAAATTTTGTGTATTTCTGTCGAGTTTTAGATATTATTGGCAAGTTTTTTTTCTTCTAAAAAACAACTTGTAATAGATTTAAACAGTTAATATAAGTGATCAAAACAAGTTTACGGTGAGTTTTAGGTACTTCCGGCAAGATTAGAAGGTTTTCAGCAAGTTTGACCACCGTTGACCACCATTGATCGCCGTTGACCATGGTTGACCTATTTGTTTGACCCTGGTACATTAAGCGGCAAGGTTGGTGGCCTTGTAGCGTCTAATTGACCTTGTAGACCTTGTTTTGCAACATTGAATATTAAGTAAAAAGATTCAAGTCTAAAAGGGTTGCCCCATTATATCAATTCGTACGGACCACGGTTGGGAATTTGATAATGAAGTATAATTTGGAGCTTTTTGTGATGCTAATTGTATCACTCATAACTTTTCGGCTCCACGTACTTCACAATCAAATGGGGTAATAGAACATAAAAATCAGACCTTACAAGAAATGAGTAGAACAATGCTTAATGAACAATCAATTTCTCAAAAATTTTGGTGTAATGCCGTCGACATCTCCACTTATATCTTAAATAGGATTCTTATTAGACCTTTTCTTGGAAAACTCCTTATGAGCTTTTCAAAGGTAAAAAGCCCTCCTTAGAATATTTCAAACTATTTGGTAGTAAATGTTTTATCCTTAACACTAAAGAACTATCGTCAACCATAAAATTCTGCCCCTAATCCACACCGAAGGTATATTCCTCAGATAATTCACTCAAATAGTAAAGCAACATCAGTTCTAAACAAGAAAACCAATGAAAATCAAAGAATCTCATATTGATAAAATTCAACGAAGACCACCTCCTAAGTCACCCACCGATATAGAAGATGATATGAGCGAATTGATATTTATAGAGACCATAAATAAAAAGACTTAGAAATCAAGGAAAATAAACCATTAAACAAAGAAATCATAAACATCAAAGAATCTAAAGATCATCCCTTAGAAACCGTCATAGGTAATCTAAATGAAAGAACCTTAAGGTATCAAGTCCAAAACCAAAGTAACTTCTTTTGCTTCGTGTCATCTATAAAACCTCAAAATGTCAAAAAAAGCCATACAAGACGAAAGTTAGACTATGGCTATGCAAGAAGAACTAAACCAATTCAAAACAAATGATGTTTGGAGTCTTGTCCCTCCTCCCGATAACCAAACCATAATAGGTACTAAATAGGTCTTTAAAAATAAATTAGATAAAAATGGTGTTGTATCTAGAAATAAAGCTAGAATTGTGGCACAAAGATACAACCAATAAGAAGGAATAGATTTCGTTGAAACCTATGCTCCCGTAGCAAGATTAGAATCTATAAGAATCCTTCTTGCATTGTCACACCCTGCTAAGGCGGAAACACGAGGCGTAACTTCATGGATATCATCACAACACAATGGTGTCAACAATAGAGAATCACTACATGCATAATTAAATATAAAAGACACGATGTGTCATGACAATACCGAAAACAAAGAAATCTTGCATTAATGAAAAAGGGTCTCATTAATACATAGACTTAACATGCCTTACAAACCTAAGAAATCAAACAGCATTCAGGAAGAATCCAATAAACAAGTACGAAACGAAAATCAGAAGATAGACTCCATATGCAATCCTAAGGTCTCTCTAGCCACTTTTAGCTTCAAAACCCTCAACATGCTCACCTGAAAATGATGCTTAAAAACGTCAACACAACGGTTGGTGAGAGTCATAGGTTTACGACACACAATTCAAGCTTTAAATAAATTACTGTGATTATAAAAACAAAACATGGCAGGACAGTTAAGCTAACTATTATACAGGCTAACATGTATTCATCCAAAACAACCAAATCTAGGACGGAACGTGTCCCACGATCCAAATCGCAAAGCTATGGGTAGAATCATCACCCGAAGCCAAAGTCCATAACATTGGGTAGGAACGTTACCCCCGATCCAAACCATAACATTGGGTAGGAACGTTACCCCCGATCCAAACCATAACATTGGGTAGGAACGTTACCCCCGATCCAAACCATAACATTGGGTAGGAACGTTACCCACGATCCAAAGCCATAACACTTAGCACATAACATATAATAGCTTCATAAAAGTCCATGCGTCATTTAAACCACATAATCACAGCAATTAAAACATTTCAAAACATACTTTGCATCATTTCCATCCCAAGAAAACATAGTAAAATGGGACTATGAAACTCACCTGATGCTCAGCTACTTGACAAAATCTTGCACACAATCTAAACACAACAAAACACAAGTTACACTCGGTTAGGCTAATGCCCAAGCCAATGTAACAATCATATGATGGACTTCTAAACCTTACACTAAGTTTATGATCCTTTATATACTTCTCCCAAAATCATTTTCATACTCTATATGACTTTAACCATTAACTTCCAACTTTCCAGTTTCTGGCAGAAATTTGTAGTCACTTTATGACCACAAATAAAATACTAAAACACCTAATTGATGGTTCTCCTTACATCCCATAGCTCCCCAATGAGTTGTGAGCTACTGTGATTTTTTAGAAAAAATAATACTAAGTGGAACTATTTTATAAAAATTCATCATTACAAAGTACTCAGATTCGGATCTGAACGCACACCAAAAAGTTTGACGTCCTTAAAAATACTTAGAAAATGTTTTATCGCTAGCCCTTCGAACTGGAGTTAATAGACACCTAAAATATGACCCATGATTTTTGGCTAACCCCAATTTGAACTTTAAGTAGGGGTTTTACTCCCCGAAATCAGACCCAAATCTGACCCGAATTTACTGTTTTGACAACTTTTCTTGTGAAAATTATTTGACTAACTTCCCGACCTCAAAACCTTTCGGGGCCAGACTTTTTGGAAACTAGACTCTCTGAACTTATCAATAGACATAAGATTCATAAAGAAAAACGTTACCATCCTTGAGATATCCATCGAACAACATGAACTAAAATTCTGCTCAAAGCTAATTCCTATTTAAACGCGATCCAACCCTAACCAATTACATCAATATGATCCTAATTAAACCCTAAACACTTCTAATTAAGTTTATCATTATTAATTTACAGATTTTATGAAACCCTAATTTATCCATCATTTTTTTGTTACATGAATTAAAAAGAAAAATTAAAACAATTAGAGTTTATGAACATACCTAAAACCTTCGATTAGTTAACACGAACCACCACTTGGATCTTGAATAAAAAAAACTTTTTTTTCTTTTCTTTGATGTTCGACCGGCCAAGAAAACAAGGAGAGGGGAAAAAGGATTTTGGTTTATATAAGAAAACCCTACAATTTTAATCCTTATCAAAAACAAATTTGTATTTTACTCAAACTCTTTTTTTCCTTTTCCACCGATCGGTCAAACACCCCTTTTAATATTTTTAATTATTATTATTTACACAAAACCCTTAATTTTTGATATTTTATAAAAACCTTTATTTATTTTAGAAAACCATTTAAACTAAAACTAAATTAAATAACTATAAATTAAATTCATTTCTAAACATATATTTTATTTTCTAACTTATCACTACTAAAATCCATCTAACTAAATTTACTAATCTCACGAATTCTTATTATTTAAATACGTAAATACATAATACGTACACATAAATACATACACACATAAAATTATACCATCATTTTCATTGTCACCATGGCCTTATTTTGAATGACCCATTTAATCAATCAAATTGAATCACAACAACAAAAGTAACAACAAAGGTCCTTTGTGACAAGCACCTTGATGACCATGCTACTTCAGGTGCAAGCTGCTTACAAGCACCTCAAGCCTTTTCCTTAGTCACCAAGGCTCCAAAATATCTCTCTCTCTTCAAAAAAATCCCTTTGTTGCTTACTTTAGCCGCGGCACCACAAAGAGGCAAACAACACAACATCACCATGCTAGTTCTAGCTTACAATATTTCATCTTCTAGCCGCTCCAACCTAAAGTCAGTAGCTGGAATACGCATGTCCCAAGAATAGAGCAACAAAGAGGGCTCTTAGTCTCCAAGATTAAATTTCGAGTATAAATAGGGCACATAACCCTTCATTCTAAGCTCATCCCCCACTTCTTCTTTTCTAATAACCCCATAATAGCAGCAATACTGCTCAATAAGGTCCTAATAATTCCCAAGAATAATAATCAAGAGAAGGAATGAGCTTGATGTGAAGCCCCGAATAAGAAAAACCAGGCGTCCGAAGTGTTTCTTCTACCCCAATTTCGACCCGTTTATCCCCTCCATTGTTGATCTTCAAAGCCTCAAACCCAGTTTCTATGATCTTCAATACCTGCTCCAACACTCTTATAATGTTCATCAGGATCCTAAATATACTCTTTTAAAGATTTATAAAACTCAAAAAAACCCATGTCTTTTTCTCTTTTTGGATCGCAAGACCTGCACCCAAAAACCTAATTTTGTGTTTTTTCCCTTAAATTACAAAACACCGTTATAATTGTTAAATGTTGTTATAATCTATTCTATTAAGTTAAACTAGTTTTATTATAACCACTTTATCAAGTCTTGAAGGAATTTGAATTAAAAACTACGCTTTCGTTTATTCAAACCCAGAAACGACCCCGTTTTGATTTCTAAGCTTAACGAAATCGTATTTTTAAACTTTCCGTTAGCGTTAAACCTTCATATTTTAGCTTATATTAATAAGCTATAACCTGAAAATTACTTTTCATATTGAAAAATATCATTATTATGGATTTTGGACTAAGAACGATACGTTTTTCATGCAAGGGGTATATATCGTAACTTTCTGAAACTTATAACTAAAAGGGCTGAAAATGTCATTTTATCAAAGTTATAATAAATAAAATAAAAAATGTTGGGTTGGGGTTAGATGGTGGGTTGTGGCTATATGGGTCTAGTATGTACTTTCTAAAGTACAAGGTTTACTTTGTACATCTTTTAAACTAAAAGGACCAAACTCGTAAAAGTTTATAATCCAAGGATATATTTTGCCATTTTTCATTCTTAAGGGTCTAAAATGTAACATTTTGAAAAAGTGTAGAAATGTGTTCAAAACTTTATAAGACATAACTTTAATTAACGCTTGACGTGCTTATCATTTCCAGATATTGAGCAAAACGCTTAAAACCGATTATGTTATAACTATTATATAATTCATCATCGATGTGTCTTTTAAAAATCCTGTCCCGAATCTATATCGTACCACAATACTAGGGAGCTTCATATTAAGGGGTTTCATCTTGGTATTACGTTCTGACTGAGTTGTTGGGTTTACGATTTAAAGTGCCTCTAGGCTCGCTCAACAGACCACAACCAAAAAAGATGATAGGGGGGGGGGGTCACTCCTCAAAAAGAAACCGATTTATGAATGACCTCTGAAATATGATGGCCCGAACGGTGATACAATAATTCCAAACTCTCCAATCAAACTCATAACAATATTAAACTATTAAAACCAAAGTTCTAGAGTACAATCTTCCTAAGACTTGACATATTTACTCAGGTTGCGTGACGTGGCTGTTTACTATCATTTTGCTATATCAACCTTCCATGTTAAGATTGTGATAAAGTTGTCATCTTTTATTTTGGAATATTTATTACAACTACCCTATAGGTGAAAGTTATAACCTACGACCTCTCCTCCAGAAGCGCGACATAGACTTCACTTCTCTCAAACTCACTCGGGGCCTTTACTTATTTACATGTTTTATAAACCCGCGAGGGGGATACATGCTTGTTACAAACTCTTTTACATACTCGTTTATCTTATAACAATGTGATTACTTTTCAAAGACTTAGTGAAATTCATAACCTCCCCTTTACTTATTTACAATGTTTTATAAACCCGCGAGGGGGATACATGCTTGTTACAAACTCTTTTACATACTCGTTTATCTTATAATAATGTGATTACTTTTCAAAGACTTAGTGAAAGTTCATAACCTTGCCTTTACTTATTTATACGTTTATAAACCCGCAAGGGGATACTTGCTTTGTTACAAACTCTTTTACATACTCCGTTTAATCTATAACAATGTAGATAACTTTTAAAGACTTAGTGAAGTTCATACCCTACCTCCGCATTACTTATTTATATGTATTATAAACCTCTTGAGTGGGAAACATCTTGTTTACAAACTCTTTAAACTATAACTCGTTTATCTTATAACAATGTGATTACTTTTCAAAGACTTAATAAGTTCATAACCTCACATTTCAATCTTTTAAATACTTTATAAACCTGTAATACCTGTTATAAACTATGAATACAAGTGTTTTCTAAACTGTATGCTATCCTGATATATTATTGCCTAAATACATGGAAGTATCTCTTTGGGTAGTATCTCCCAATATCTCTTCAATATCTCTTTGGGTAGACTTCCATATCATCTTCAATAACTCTTTGGGTAGCATCTCCAAATCCTTCAATATCTCTTTGGTAGTATCATCCCAATAATCTCTTTAATTTCTCTTTGTAGAGTGACCCTAGTATAACTTCCTGGTAAAGTTCCCGATCTATTAAGTTAAATATGTGAGTTTCGTGAGTTCAGAGTAATAATACTGTTCTCTTCTATGATAATACGCTCTCCATAATAATACATCCCCATGATAATACTGTTCTCCATGATAATAATGTTCTCTATGATAATTGTCCCTGCAATGCAAATATTTCCATTATGATAACTTGTATTCAACTATTACATTTCAAACCTATGAATTTTACTCAACCTTTGTGTTGACCCTTTTTATGCATGTTTATCCCAGGTAATTGAGCAATAAAAGGCAATGGAGGTGACACTGGACTTGAAGAGGGCTAAAACTTGTTAATCTCATCATTTTATTTATCTAGATTTTGGGACCTGCCTTTGGTAAAACTCTAATTTCAATGAATGATGCTAACGTATCATTTTAAAGCGACCTTTTAAAGTCGTTTTCTATGATTGTTACTGTTGTACTATGAAGTAATACCCCAGATTAGCTTCCGCTGCTATATTGTAAAAATGGGGGTGTTAGAGAGTGGTATCAGAGCTCACAGTTATAGAGAACAAGGTTAAAACCTTAACTATAACTACTTTCTTTTGCCATCCATATCCATCGTTGGCCACTAACATTTTTTCCCCAACAGTGAATGTAAGAAATTATCTTACCAAATACTACTAAAATAAACTATTAATAACATATATTATTTTTCTACCAAGTTATTAGAGAGGTGTAATCTTGGAAGTAAGTAGACGTGTGAAAGGAGGCAATTATAATTATGGTGCGCAACATAATTATAAATGCATCACACACGTGGACTTGTGACCTTGATTAGCCTAACATAAAGATCAAATTCATGCCCTAGTTACTACATCCTATCCCAAACAATACCACTAACAACTATCAACTAAATCTCTGGGACGAGAATACTTTATAAAAGGGGTTGAGACAATAACAACCTGTAATTTTCCAGTTTAATCATCAATGAAATAACTACTAACATATGTTCAGTATACTTTTTTTCACGTAATAAAATTTTCGTTTCATTCTATTCCATTACGAATCGATAGGTTTAACATTTCTAAAGTTAACAATCTCACAAAACCTACTTATTCAGATAAAATGTTTTCATATTATAGAATTTATGAACTTATATGATATAATTATTACAACTATATCTATGATTATATCATATAAACATCCTAATATGTCAAGTCAATATCTTAATATCATTTCTACAAAGTACATTACTCATATAATGTACCATTTACAACGTTATATCAAAACAGGCTTTAAACGTTAAACGTTTACCTTTAAACCCTAACTATATGTAATGTATACATATAAAATCAATGTACAAGCAATCAAAGCATATGTACAAGTAATATAACATCTCATTTGAAATATAAAACTCCATCCAAGTCAAAGTACAAGTCTTTAAAAGTACAATGTACGAGTCATTAAACATGACATCTAAAATAGCCGTTTTACCTCCGTTTTCCTAAAAAGGCTTGTACAATCCATCAAGTACAAGTTACAAGCAAGTCATACACTTCATTTACAATCCATATTCATTCTCATTTCATGAAATTACAAGAAAACAAAGTCAAAAACCCTAACCCGAGCTAGATACCTAAACTGTGACCCGTTTTAAGGGGTTGGGCTTTGCTTTTATTCATTGTAAACCTAAACCAATACTCAAATAAGTTGTAATAACATAAATTACAACATTACAAATCACATTCCATCATCATTTCTATAACACCTCGTGTTTTAGGACAATGTACGACGTTAATAAAGTCACTGTTATTTTTAGTATTGTACGCGTTTGTTTTTAATGGAAATCGTTAAGTTAAATCGCGTAAGCTAGAAATAATCAGTTAACGTAAACGGGCATCAAGCAAATTATTGTTTACGTCAAACAAGGGTTAAGTAAATTAATTTTGTGAAAGAATTATAACGTTTCACACAAGTTATTCTATCGCTACGTAGAAAGCGTTTTACGTTTCGCGATAAATTGACAATTAGGTTTTCCCCGGAAACCCTAAAAAATAACTACGCTTCAAAATTACCTACGTTTTTATTACAACGATCAAAGTTATAAAACTTGAGGCATATTTATAATATTTCTAACAACATCTCATATGATTATACAAATAACAAATATTTACAAAAAAACCAAGACATTACCAAGTATACTTTTTATATAAAAACTACACTTTACACTTTAATTATAAACTTACTACACATTTTCTTTTATAATTACACAAGTAAATACATAATTATATAAATGAAATAACTAGAAAACACCTTCCTTGTTATCATGGGATGATTCCCATGATAGGGAACATATAAACATAAGCCTTAAAGGCCCTTGTTTCCCTCCCCCTTGGTCCCCTTGACCCACGGCACACACACCCCTCCCCTTGGACTTTTCTAGTCAAAGTTTGCAACTACAAATATCTTATAACTCTCCTATAGAAAATTGCATGCATCATAAGTGAATTTCTTACAATTTTACCACTTAAAAAAAATCATTTTTTGGGGTGAAGGGTAGGGGGTGGGTTGAGTGGATGTGAGTCTCTCTTCCTTTCTCTCCAATAAGCCACGGCATTTTAAGCCATCCATAAGCAAACCATACAAACTTTTATACAATCCATACAACCCTTTACACATCAATCCTAAGGCACACTAAAGTGTTTGCAAGCCTTGGATCATCATTTGCAAGTATTAAGGAAGAAAAGGGAAGATTAGAGGGTTTCAAACCTAATCTTGGGTTTATAAGCTTGTAAGCTTTGGTTTCGAATCTAAACATGGGTTTAACATTCATTTCTCATCTCATACATCATCCCTAAGGTCTTCCCTAATTCCTTCCATACTTTTATTTATTATGATTTATATGTGTATATTTAATTATAGGCTAAATCACCAACTAAGTACTTTTTTATATGTAAAAAAAAGTTTTTTCACATTAGTTTATGAATTTTATGCACTTATTCTTATGTCATATGGTTATTATAACATGGAAAAAGAATGTAAAAGTATTTTTAACAGATGGTTAAGTATAAACATGGTTTAGGTAATAAATTAGGGATTTATAAGGATTACATTAATTAATTCACATGTGAAAGTAATGAAACAAAATTGTTAAACTGTTACAAGACGTTATAAGGACTATGATGATCTTGGACATTATTAAAAGTATCACCTATGTTACAAATAGTGTATTAGGGTTTCCCTTAAAACTAACTAAGAAAATAAATATATAAAACAAGGATTTTTATAAAAGATATACATAAGAAACTTTAGGGGCTTTTTAAATTCCGAATCTCATAGAGGGGTTTGTCATAAAATAATAAATAATAACGTCTCGGATGAATTCCAAAATGATAAGAAACTCGAAAAACCGATTAAAACGTACAAAATACTTAATTACGAGTTTACGACTATAAAACTTAAAAAAACTAATTTTTATAAAAGTTTACTATTCATTACAGAAACTAATCATTTTAAAACATCTAAAATATGATAATAACTTTAATTACAGATTCGTACTGAAAGAACGCTAAAACTGGAACTAAACGAATAAACTAACGACATTTCGAGAATTAAAGTTTATAAAAGAAATTTTATTAAACTATAGAACAGTAAAAGTACTATTCATCAGCGGACCCAACTTTATAAAATATAATACATCTTTTAATAACAAATACGTACTCGAAAGAATCACTAAAATCAGGATTTAAAACGGATAAGTTATTACGATTACGAATTTACGCTAATTAAAACCCAAAAACGACAAACGAGCTGTCGTGAACAGTAAAATCACTATTCATCGCAGAATATCAAAAACATGAAAATGTAATATTATGATCACATAAATAAACACACGTCTTACTACGAATAAATTGGACGTAAGAAACTCGAAGCAACGTACTTAAAAAATAAAAAAAAAAAAAAAAAAAAAAAAATGGTGAAAAAAAAAAAAAAAAAAATAAATAAAATAAAAAAAAAAAGGTGGTTCGACCTAAATTAGTCAATTTTTTTTCTAAAAGTATATTTATAAAACGTTTCACTTATAAATATTATATTACTAAAACGATAGTCGGTGAATATTCTATATAAATATAAACGTGGTATCAACGAGTGCTAAAATACTAGGGATTTCATAATGAGCCTCTTCGATGGCTTATCGACGATGTTGTTGGATTTACGATTTAAAGTGTCCTAACTCTCGTACGTCATGTCATGACCTTATTAATTATGATAGACCCGAACATAGTGCGATGTACAACTATAAATTATATACAATGTTATTATTAAATTAAAGAACTCGGTACTTATACGACCTTAAATTTAAATAGTTGCATCTAAACTGTTTGCGTGACGTTTTAATCTGTGTTATTTGGACATCAGTACTCAGGGTGAGTTCAAGCCCCACTTTTTATAGTTTTTAACTGATTTACTATTATTTGGGTGAAAACATGCTTTGTTTTATAAATTGGAATCCCGCCCCTAAAAAGTGTTAAAATTATAATTGATTATGTGTTTTTGCCTAAGTAGCCGCTAACCCTCCAGAGCCCCATTATCAATGAACTGTCAATTACATAATTATTGTAATGTGCATTATGTGAGCGTAGAATGTTAAAAACAAATCTATTGGGATTAACCTCACCCTTGGTGGAGATTAGCTATCACCACACCGGGAACGAACTTTGACCATGTCGGACTGGATGTTGCGGGTTACAACATCTGTACTGGCAAAATAAAATAAAAATCAAAAAGAAGTGAAAAAAAAAAGTAAATCAATAAATAACAAAAAAACAAACAAAAATACAACCTCCCCCCCAGTACTTTCAACCACCACTACCCACCCGTCCCCGCCGCACTCACCTCCCACACTCTTCACCGCTCCGCTACACCTACACCCCCTCCCCGCCCGCCCCCCACCCCCCCCGCCCCCCCCCCCACCCCCACCATCAACCCCCCCCACACCACTCCCCCCAACCCCCTCCCACCCCAAGCAATAACGTAAGAGCATCAGTGAGTCATGTCGCTTAGTGCACCAGTGAATAAGGAGTTATTGATGATAGTATTGCAAATGTTGTAACATCACTGGAAAGTCATGGCGGACACAGCATATTTAAAATACAAAACCTAAGAAGATCACCAACATTTTGTGACGTTTTAACAATGTTACAGGAGGCCAATAGGCACGAGAACCAAGGATGCATTGGATTACAAATTATGCTTGGCACACTTAAAGATTAATTGCAACAATTATGGGAAATGTATTGTGTAATTAGTAATAATTAAAACAATGAACAAGTAAAGCTTATATGCTTTGTATTATGATTATAAATAAATCCAATGTAACAATTTACACGACATTTGTGTCGTTCTTATATAATCTTGTGCTGTTGATCTTGCAGTAACACGCCCCGGATTGGTTTTTAGAATGCCTTATTCCGCTGCGACCCATCTTTGGGGGTGTTACAGATTGGTATCAAGAGCCAAGGTTATAGAGAACCAGGATCCAAAATGTTTTTGCTGTACTATAACCAATTTTCAAACATTTCATACATCCAAAAGGGTTTTTAATTAACGGGGTATCATATACAAATTGTTGCGTTAGTCGTAGGCTATATACGGCAAATTGATATACGTGTTATAATTATATTACTAAATTAAGGATAATAGTCTTATATTAATATACTCATATAAGTTATTTCTGCTGGTCACAGTAGTCATGTCAGCTGATTCCGCCGTTACCTATACTTCTGTTCACTCTGAGGCACGATCATGGAGTATCCCATCCTGCGGATCACCTACAAACGCTTACTAGGAGGCTTGCGCCCAACAGTTGTTTCTAGCAGCACCAATTCACAGGGTATGTACCTGAGGACCATGTACCAGTGTACATTCCGGAGCCTGAGCATCCTGAGGATTTAGTGCCAGCTGAGGATGAGGCACCTACACCTCCACTACCACCATTATTCTTTTTATCTCCACGTATTCGACCCCCACATACTAGAGCCAGCATATGAGACAGATGAGAGCTGCAGCACCATCCACCTATCATTCACTACTCCCATCAGGGACCCCACCATTGTTACCTATACCTCTACCTACACCATCCACTAGCCGCAGAGCTGATATTTCTGAGGCTGACACACCGCCTCGGAAGAGGCTATTACTTACTACTCCTTCTCCTAGACCGAGTGGAGAGGTTGGGAGAGTTCTTTCTGCTGCTGCTAGCTAGCGAGACGACCAGGACCCACTATATAAACCGTAACCTCCGAATATACTGAGAGGAGGATGATGACCGCCTTAGGTAGACGTTTGTACTAGAGAGAGTTCGGAGTTTTGCACACGACATCACGATGCCCAAAAGGATCGTGCAGCTGTGAGGGCTGAGATTGAGGTATTGAGGAGAGAGAGACCTTGTCTTACGAGTAGAGATGTTCCAGACCCGTCAGAACTTGGCTATGTCTGAAGCTCACATGCAGTGCATGTAGAGGCACGAGTTTTAGCATAATAGAGACTGAGGTGCGTCGCCAAGAGTGGCAGCGTCATTGCTGCAAGATGATCTTAGATTTTGTGGGTTATGAAGGGTGGAGTGGTGGGAGACATCATAATCATGCGACCCAGTCCCTGGAGGCAGGGAGTCACGCCGTTGACACATTGAGGACACGTATTAGCAGTTCCTAGACTTTGGTTTATTGATTGTATCTACTATGCAGTCTGTTTAATATTTTATGGGTTTACTCCCCGCTAGCAGGCGGATATAGATCTTTTGTTATTGTTAGCATCCTTAAGATCTTTTGTTTTTTGTCCTAGCTACTTTTTAGATTCTTTGTGTATGTATCGCTACTTTTTACAAGCCTACTAAGTATTAAACGAAGTATATTCTCGGCTATTATGGCTTTAGTTTTTTTTGTCCTTGTAACCTAAATTTATGATCGATGTATTTAAAATCCAATCATGTAATATTTTCCCAAGTTATATATGGAAAGGATGACTATTTTTATAAAATCGAATTTAATGTGAGAATGTCGATTTGTTAATTTCAATACTGTTGTTTATTTCACCATGTGTTTGTGATCTCGTTTAATTTATTATGTAATCATCTGTATGGTTAAGATTTTTGAAATCTAACAGTATTATGTTTCTTGTGAATTTGAGATAATGGCACCAAGAGGAAGGCCCACAAGGTTAAACCCAAATGCAACACCAACACCAGTCACGTGACAGACACACATAAGTCAAAAGAGAACTACCACACTATCGGTCACACAGTGCCCAACTTCACCCGATGATCGACGAGGGTAGTCACTGCTTGTAATGGCAGCAACGTGCTACACCAACGAAAGGGCGATGTTAGGCACATACCTCGGGAACAGGTGTGAGATGGAATGACGCTCTGTTCTGGAGTGCACAAATATCAAAGACTTCAATGAAATGACAACCCTTATTCTCAGGGTACAGAAGGAGTGTCATTTACCCATGGTTTGAGAGGATGAAAACCGTGTTTCCAAAGTTTACTACTGCAGCACCGTGGAGAATCAAGTGAATTTTGGCCACTTGTTACTCTTATGGAATTGGCTCTAACATGGTGGAAACTCACATGTTCGGAAGTGACTAATAATTTGCATATACTTACATGGGCTGACCTGAAAAGGAAGATGACAACTAAATATTGTCCGAGGAATGAAATCAATAAGGATGAGCCAATTGTGAACCTAAAAGTAAAAGCACCGATGTGTTTAGCTTACAACCAAACGTTCCATGAACTAACATTGCTGTGTGACAGATGTTTCCTGAAGTGACATGACAAAATTGAAAGTATTGTCGGATGGGATGCCCGATGGGTCTGAATTACTCCAGTGTTGTGCAACGAAGCCGAAAAGCCATAGCAAGAGGCTATTGAGATGGCGACTGAATTAATGGATAGGAGAATTAACACTTTTGCTGAGAGACAGGCAGAAAACAAGAGGAAGTTTGAAGACACTTCCCGAAATAACCAAAACCAACAACAAAACAAAAGGCAGAACACAGGCAGGGCTTATGCTGGCAAGGCGAACGGTGACAAAATCCGTATAGAAGGGACTTAACCTCTATGACCCAAGTGTAACTTCCACCATTACGTCCTTGTAAAACCAACATGGGCAATAACGCAAGAAGCTTGTCCACCTTGCCAAGGACTGTGGAGCCCAGGCCATGCAACTGCACAAAACAACAACAACAACCCGCAATAAACATCACAACAACAACCAATCAACAAACAACCGCAACAACAATAACAACAACAACCGCAACAACAACAACCCGAGAGCCCAAGGGGCAAATACCAATGCCATCGTTTGCTTTGAGTGTGGGGCTCCAGGCCACTACAAGAAGGACTGCCCCTAGTGGAAAAAACAAGAACCGGGAAATTGGCCACGCAGTACCACGCATATCAGTGGGAGTTGGCAGGGTCAAAACCAAGACAAAAGAAGCGGAGGTACAACGTTTGAGACGGGTACGTTTCTCCTAAACAACCGTTGTGCTTCCTAGATATTAATCTTCACATTATAGCGGATGGCTTATTTGATACTAGGTTTATATAGAAGTTTTATTCTACTCAATATGGTACCTTGATTAATAAAGCCCCCACTATAATTATATCATGGTTATTAACGTTGAATTAGGCTGATGTAGAATAAATTATGGGTAAATACGAAATATTACCTGGGTTGCAACGATCCTAATATTATTAGAAACTCAAACATGCCCGTTAACCAGAGCAGATACGATAACATGGATAACCTAATGATCCTCGTAGTTAATTATTGTGACTATTGAATACATCGACATTATATTAGATTGTCCGACAAGACTCGAGACTATGAAAACACTCTCAAGACTCCTGATCACGTAGGTGACTATCTGATACTGCAAACTCTACTAGATGATATCAAAGGCTAGCAACACGACTAGTGTCGCTTTAGGAGCAACGTACCCGTCACAACGTGTTGTCGTGGTTTTGCCCTCAACTCCCACTGCATAAGCCCTGGCTACAGCGTTGCCATTTCCCTAGTTCTTGTTCTTCCACTAGGGGCAGTCCTTCTTGAAGTGGCCTGGAGCCCCACACTCAAAGCAAACGATGGCATTGGTATTATGCCCTGGGCTCTCGGGTTCTTGTTGTTTGCGGTTGTTGTTGTTATTGTTGTTGCGGTTATATGTTTGTTGTTGATGTTATTTATTGCGGTTTGTTGTTGATGTTATTGCAGTGGCAGGCCGACTCTTACAGTCCTTGGCCAGGTGGCCAGGCTTCTTGCAGTTAGTGCATGATGGTGTACAAGGACCGTAATGGTTGAAGTTACACTTGGGTCATAGCGGATAGTCCCTTCCATACGGTATCTTGCACCTTTCCCGTGCATGCATAAGCCCTGCCTGTGTTCTCCTTTGTTTGTGTTGGTTTGGTTATTTCGGGAAGTGTCATCAAACTTCCCTCTTTGTTTTCTGCTGACTCTCAGCAAAAGTGTTAATTCTCCATATCCATTAATCAGTCGCCACTCAATAGCTTCTTGCATGGTTTTCGGCCTTCGATGCCACAACCTTAGATTAAATCATCGGGCATCCCCACCGACATACTTTCAATTTTGTCAGTCACTTCAGGAAACAACATGTCAACACAGCGAATGTTTATTCCTGAAACGTTGGTTGTAAGCTACCACATCGTCCTTTTTACTTTTAGTTCCACAATTCTGCCTCAATCTTCTGATCATTCCTCGGACAATATTTAGTGTCATCTTCCTATTTCAGGTCGCCCATGTCATCGTATCTGCAACTTCATTAGTCACAGTCCTACATGTAGTTCCACCATGTTAGAGCAATTCCCATAAAGAGTACAAGTGGCAAACTTTCACTTGATTCTCCACGTGCAGTAACTATGCCGAACACGGTTTCCATCCTCTCAAACCACTAGGTCAAGTCGACCACTCCTTCTGTACCCCTGAAGAATAAGGGTTGACATTTCATGAAGTCTTGATACGTGCATTCCCGAACAGCGCGTTCATTCCTTCTCACACCTGTTCCCGAGGTATGGCTATCATCGCCATTTCGGGTCGTAGCACGTGCTGCCAATACAGCAGTGACACCCTCGTCGATCATGGCCTGAAGTTGGGCACTGGTGACCGAAGTGGTGGTATGAGTGTCTGTGACTGGTGTTGGTGTTGCATCTGGGTTTAACCTCGTGAGCCTTCCTTGGTGCCATTTTCTTAAATCACAAGAAAACATAATACCTGTTAGATTTCAAAAATCTTAACCATAACCCGATGTATACATAATAAATAAAACGAGATCACAACACATGGTGAAATACACAACAGTATTGAAATTAACAAATCGACATTCATTCACAATAAATATCGATTTATATAAAAACAAAATTTCATCCTTTCCATATATAAAACTTGGGAAATAATACATGATTTGGGTTTTAAATACAACGATCATAACACGTAGGTTACAAGACAAAAATAACTAAAAGCCATACTAGCCGAGATATACTCGTAATACTTAGTAGGCTGTACAAAGTAGCCGATACATGAACAAAAGATCTAAACAAAGTAGCTAGACAAAACAAAAGATCTATACAGGATAGCTAACCAAAACAAAAGATCTATACCGCCTGCTAGCTGGGAGTAACCCATAAAACTTAACAGACTGCATAGTAGATGCAATCATAACCAAAGTCTAGGAACTGCTACTCGTGTCCTCCAATGAGTCAACGCGAGCTCCAGCATCCAGGCCTGGTACGCAAGATATGCTGAACAACAAGATCATTCAGCCTGACGCTGACCACTCGTAGGGACGCACCTCATTCACTAATATGTCACTCGTTGCCTCAAATGCCCTGCAGTGAGCTTCAGACTTTTCTTGTATATTATTATTTGTGTTTTTTATTTTTTTTTTTTAAAGGGGGGGGGGAGAAGCCAAGTCCTGACGGGTCTGAACACTCTCTTACTCGTAAGCAAGTCTCTCTCTCCTCAATACCTCAATCTCAGCCCTCACAGCTGCACGATCCTTTTGGGCATCGTGATGTCGTGTGCAAAACTCCGAACTCTCTCTAGTACAAACGTCTACCTAAGGCGGTCATCATCCTCCTCTCAGTATCTCGGAGTCTGGTCTCTATAGTGGGTCCTGGTCGTCTCGCAGCAGCAGCAGCAGAACTCTCCCCAACCTCACCACTCGGTCTACTTGTTATCCCTAGATGAGCAAATTTGTCCTAGGTTTATCTTTGAGTTTTACAAAACTCTTAAGCTAGAAAGAGAGTCCAACAACCATTTCTCAATCTAATTCATTATCAACAATCATCATTTCAACCTCTCCCTTGCTCAATTTTCCGAGCTTACCCATCTTCCTAATCAAGGCATTTGCATCTACTCCGATGCATGGGGTCTTGATTAACTTGAGAAAACCTTAGAGCAAATTGAACCTTACAACTCACGTCTTCCTGCTCTTGATGATATCTGAAACCTAATCCATAGAAGAACTGTTCATGTAAAGATAGATAAAGAAGGAAACACCATCCACAAATTGCCAAACCAAATCAAAACAAATGAGCTTTTTGATCACCTTAGACCTTGTGAACTAGTCATTAGGGAAAACGTCTATTCCACCATAGGAAATAGAGACCACACTCAAGCAGTTATTGCCTTGATGTTGTACTGCCTAGAAAATAAACAACCATTCAACCTTGCCTACTTCATCATTAGGATGATGTACTTCTTTAGAGATAGAGGAGATAAAGTTCTACCGTATGGCCTGATCTTAACTCGTCTCTTTAAGAATCTTATAGCAAACATGGCACAAGGCTCATTTGATGAACGTTAAAAACTTGTCCCTAGGAAAATGTCCTTACTTAAGGCAAAACAACCCAAGAAGCCTCCTGTAACACCCCAAAAATGGGTCGCAGCGGAATAAGGATCCGGGGCGTGTTACTTCAAGATCAACAGCACAAGATATATATAAGAATGACACAAAAAGTCATTTAAATTGATACATTGGATTTAATTATAAGACATAATACAAAAGCATAAAGCTTTACTTGTTCATTGTTTAATATTACAAAAGACAACAATACATTTCTCAAAATATGATGCACATAAATCTTTAAGTGTGCAATCCAAAATGTAATCCAATGCATCCTTGGCACCTCGTGCCTATTGACCTCCTGAAAACATTGCTTAAAACGTCAACAAAAATGTTGGTGAATTCATAGGTTTATGTATTTAAATTATGCAGGACCGCAAGACTTTCCCGTGATGTTACAACATATGCCAACAATCACAAAACCAGATTACTGTTGCACTAAGCTCATGACACTGAAGCTCAACCTATATTTGCTATTTTAGCAGTTATTTTGCCCGTACAGATGTTGTAACCCGCAACATCCAAGTCCGACATGGTCAACGTTCGTTCCCGGTGATAGCTAATCACCCAAACGGGGAGGTTAATCCCAATAGATCTATTTATAACATTCGCGCTCACATAATGCAATTAACAACTACATCATGCAATTGACAGTTCATGAAAATGGGCTCAGGAGGGTTATCGCTACTTAGGCAAACACATAATCAATATATTTAAAACACTTGCGTCCAATTTATAAAACAAAGCATGTTTTCACCCCAAATAATAGTAAATCAGTAAAACTGTAAAAGTGGGGCTATGAACTCACCTTGAGTACAGATAGTCCAAATAATCACAGATAAAACGTCACGCAAGACGATAGATGCAACCTATTTAAATTAAGGTCGTATAAGTACCGAGTACTTTAATTAATAACATTGAATATAATCTTATAGTTGTTACATCGTACTATCGTTCGGGCTATCATAATTAAAGAGGTCATGACATGACGTACGAGGAGTTAGGACACTTTAAATCGTAAATCCAACAACTCGTCGATACGCCATCCGAAGAGGCCTCATTATGAAACTCCCTAGTATTATAGCACTTTGATAACCACTCAATATTCTATATAGCATAATCACCGACTAATCGTTTTAGTAAAATAATATTTATAAAGTGAAAACGTTTATAAATATACTTTTCGTAAAAATGACCTAATTTGGTCGTTTTAAGCCCGTTGCTCGCGTTTCTTACGTCCACGTCTTCGTAGTAAGACGAGTGATCAAAATATTACATTTTCAAGTTTTTGATATTCTGCGATGAATAGTGTTTTTACTATTCACAACAGCTATATACTCGTTTTTAGTTTTAATTAGCGTAAACTTGTAATCGTAATAACTTATTCGTTTTAATCCCGATTTTAGTGATTCCTTCGAGTACGTCTTTGTTATTAAAAGATGTATTATATTTTATAAAGTTAATCCCACTGATGAATAGTGCTTTTTACTGTTCATAGTTTATAAAATTACTTTTATAAACTTTAATTATCGTAAACGTCGTAGTTTATTCGTTATAGTTCCGTTTTTAGCGATTCTTTCGAGTACGATCTCGTAATTAAAAGTTATATCATATATTAGATGTTTTAAAAATGAAAGTTGCTGTAATGAATAGTAACTTTTATAAAAATAGTTTTATAAAAGTATTTATAGTCGTAAACTCGTAATTAACGTATCTTTTTCGTTATAAATCGGTTTTTCGAGTTTCTTATCATTTTGGAATCGTCACGAGACGTATTATTATTATATTATGTCAAACCCACTGTATGAATTTCGGATTCAAAACAGCCCCTAAGTATTCATGTGTATATCTTTATAAAAACCTTGTTTTATATATTATTTTCTTTAGTAGTTTATTAAGGAAACCCTAATAACTATTTTTAACACATGTGATACTTATAATAATGTCCAAGATCATCCATAGTCCTTATAAATTCATTGTAACAAGTTTAACAATTTACTTTCCATTATTTTCACATGTGAAGATTAAGTAATCTTATAAAACCCTAATTTATACTTAAACATGTTTATACTTAAACCATATGTTAACATACTTTTACATTCATTTTTCCATGATATATATAACCATATGACATAAGAATAAGTGCATAAATTCATAAACATAAGTGAAAACTCATTTTACATATTAAAAAGTCCTTAGTGGTGATTTAGCCATAATTAACATATAACACATAAAATCATAATAAATAAAAGTATGAAGGAATTAGGAAGACCTTAGGGATGATGTATGAGATGAGAAATGAATGCTAAACCCGTGTTTAGACTCAAAACCAAAGCTTACAAGCTTATAAACCCTAGATTAGGTTTGAAACCCTAATCTTGCAATAACTTGTTAAAACCCTTTCAAAGCTTAACCAACCCTTCAATTCTTCTTAGAATACCTTAGATATTATATGAGTATGCTTGTATAATTATAGAAAATAAAGCAATGGATTTAGTTTGGGGAGGGTTTTGAGCCGTGGGGTATAATAGAGACAAGGGAAGAGTTTTTGTGATTTATGTTAAGTATCTATGAAAGAAAGAGTGCATGCATGCTATTTATAGTGAAAATATATAACTAACATAACCATGGTCATTTTATAACCCTTGCACAAGGTTAATAAGTCAAGTGGTTCATGGTGTAAGAGTTGGTTCCCTAGATCTTTCTTAATATCTAGATATTATGGACAAGTTGATAATTCTTGGTCCTATCATCAAAATTTCGGCACATATACATATATGTGATGTTATTTTGATTATTTTGTGTATTGGGTATAATCGTGGGTATTCGTTTAGGCGTAGTTAGGTTTTGGAACTTCCGGGAATGCCTAAACGCATTTTATCGCGAAACGTAAGCATTTTACGTAGCCAATAAAAATAAGATGAACAAAGTTATTAATTATCCTTATAATAATCATATAACACTTGCTTGATGTAAACATTTAATCGTTTAATGCCCGTTTACATTGAATGATCATTTTTAGTTTACGCGATTTAACTTAACGTTTACGGTTTAAGAGTAAACGCGTAAAACCCTAAAAATAAATTGTGAATTACATAATGTCATACAATGACCTAAAACACGAGGTGTTATAGTCTCCCCCCGTTAAATGAGCCTTGTCCTCAAGGCTTATCACACGGCACTTGACGACGGTGCAGTCTTGGTGAAGAGGTGTGGATATTTCTTCCTGAATTGATCTTCACGTTCCCATGTAAACTCAGGACCTCTCTTGGAGTTCCATCGAACCTTGACTAATGGGATACGGCTTCGCTTCAACCGTTTAACTTCACGATCTGTGATCTCTATAGGTTCCTCGACAAACTGAAGCTTGTCATCAAAATGAAGTCCATCCAACGGAACGGCTAAGGGTTCGTCGGCATGACACTTCTTTAAGTTGGACACGTGAAATGTATTATGAACTCTGCTCAGCTCCTCAGGAAGCTCGAGCTTGTATGCAACGTCTCCAACCCTTTTTATTACCTTGAAAGGTCCAACAAACCTGGGATTTAATTTCCCTCGTTTGCCAAAACGTACTACCCCTTTCCAAGGCGAAACCTTGAGCATCACTTTATCTCCAACCTCAAACTCCATCGGCTTACGCTTTAAATCAGCGTTCATCGTTACTCTTTTGCATACACGGATCGGCTTGCATCAATTTGCTTTAACTTGAATGAATTTCTCATCGTCTCTTGTACTATCTCTGGACGCGGTGAGTTGAACTTCTCAACCTCTAGCCCAACAAACTAGGCAACGACATTTACTACCGTAAAGGTGCTTTAAAGGGTGCAGCCTTTATGCTAGCATGATAACAGATTATTAGTTAATGAAAACTCGAAACCAATGACCAAATGTTTAAACAACACACCATTCCAAAGTCAGATCACTACAAGCGCTAGCATATCTTCGAGAGTTTGAATGGTCTCTCGCTTTGTTCCGTCAGTTTGCGAGTATGATAATGCGTACTCATATCTAAACTTGTACCACAAAGCTTTCTGAAGTGACCTCCAGAAATTTGAATGCAAACCAGGGTCACATCACAAATAATCGAGAACCTGGTATTCCATGCCTTGTACTACTTCCTTTAAGGTACATCCTTGCTAGTTTCTCCAGAGGGTCAGTTTCTTTCATGGGTAAAAAGATTGCGACTTGTAAGAACGTCAACGTGATTACCCAAATGGGTGTCATACCCTTGTGATGACTTAGGAGTTTGTGACAAATCCATCGTGAATATTTACCCACTTCCATTGGAGGTATTTCGGGTTGTACAACAAACCCGATTGTCTCTGATGTTCAGCCTTGACCTTAGCACAGGTCAAGCACTTGCAACATAGGTGGCGATAAATCAAGCATTCATATTGTGCCACCATATAGCTTTCTTTACGTCTTGGTACATTTTTCTCAATAAAGACCCTGGATGGATTGAATACTTCAATTTGTGGGGACTCGTGCATGATCACAGTCCGTAAATCGCCAATAACAGGTAAACCAACTCCTGCCATTGAGGCATAGGGTTCCATCCGTATGAGGTTCCAACTTTTCCGTTCTAATTGCCTCTGGATATTTAGCATTTTCAATCAGCATACCTCCAACATCCTCATTCTTGATGTTCTCTGGTTTCCGTGCTTCAGTCTGAGCATTCAAGATTTGCTTAGGAAGATCCAAGCCAATAGTCATGACTAAAGCTCGAACTCTTAACGTGGTTTCCCGTTTCTTTCCTGCTCAAATTGAAGTATCAATCCAATCCATGTTCCGAGAAAATGTACTCAAGACGTAAAGAAGCTAAAATTGGTGGCCCAATATGAAAGCTGATAACTGCCACTATGTTAGGCCAGTGATGACCCTGTGCTAAGTCAATTCTGAACATCAGAGACAATCGGGTTGTTGGTACAACCCGAAATACCTCAATGGAAGTGGACAATATCACGATGGATTTTTGTCACAAAACTTCCTAAGTCAGTCACAAGGGTATTACTCAATTGGGTAATCGTTTGACCGTCTTACAAAGTCAGCATCTTTATACCCATGAAAGGAAACTGACCCTCTAGGAGAAAACTAGCAAGGATGTACCTAAAGGAAGTATAACAAGCATGTGAATACCGTCTCGATTATTTGTATCGTGACCCCTAGGTTTTGCATCAAATTTCTGTAGGACACTTCAGAAATCTTGGGTACAAGTTTAGATATGAGTACGAAGCATATCATTCGCAAACTGGCACGGACAAGCGAGAGAACCAGATCAAACTCTCTAAAGATATGCTTAGAGCTTGTGAGTCGACTTTGGAAATGGTTGGGGTTAACATTGTCATTGGTCGGTTTTTATCATACAAATAACAGTTATCATGCAAGCAAAAGGCTGCACCTTTAAAAGCCTTACCGGTAGAAAATGTTGTTCGCCTGTTTGTTGGGCTGAGGTTGGAGAAGTTCAACTCACCGGTCCAGAGATAGTACAAGAGACGACTGAGAAAATCATTCAAGTTAAGCAAATGATGCAAGCCGCTCGTGATAGGCAAAAGAGCTACTCTGATTTGAAGCGTAAGCCGATGGATTTTTAAGGTTGTAGATAAAGTGATGCTTAAGATTTCGCCGTGGAAAGGTGGGTTGTACGTTTTTGCAAAACAGGGGCAATTAAATCCCAGGTATGTTGGACCTTTCAAGGTAAAAAAAAGGGTTGGAGACGTGCATACAAGCTTGAAGCTTTCCTGAGGAGCTGAGCAGAGTCATAATACATTTCACGTGCCAACTTAAGAAGTGGTCATGCCGACAACTCCTTATCCGTTCCGTTGGGATGGACTTCATTTTGATGACAAGCTTTCATTTGTCGAGGAACCGATAGAGATCACAGATCGATAAGTTAAACGGGTTGAAGCGAATCCGTTTCCATTATTCCTAGGTTCAATTGAACACGCAAGAAAGAGGTCCAGAGTTTTACATGGGAACGCGAAGATCAATTCCAGAAGAAATATCCCACATTTGTTTCTCAAGACGGGCCGACGACAAGTGCTCTTTCTTAAGCCCTTGAGAACGATCTCAGATTTTAATGTTAATTTTTTTTGGGGTGGGTGGGGGGCTAACGGGGAGACTATAACCCTCGTGTTTTAAGGTCAATAGTATCGACAAAAAGTAATTCACAATTTATTTTTAGGGTTTTACGCGTTTACTGCTTAACCGAAACGTTAAGTAAATCATCGTAAACTAAAATGATCATCCAATGTAAACGGGCATTAAACGATAAAAAAGTTAATATCAAGCAATTGTTATATGATAAATTAGGGAAAAATTAATATACCCTTTGTCATCTTAATTTTTATTGCTACGTAAAATGCATACGTTTCGCGATAAATGCTTATGCATACCCCGGAAAGTTCCAAACCTAACTACTCCTATAACGAATACCCACAATTATACCCAATACCGCTAAATAAAATTAAAAAATACCATCATATATGTAATATATGCCGAAAATTCTAATGATTGAACCAAGAGATTTACCACTTGTATACAATATATCTCATAATATTATAAAGGCATAAGTAGAACAAAACTCTTACACTTTCTCAACTTGACTTCTTAGCCAATGAACTAGTTAGACAATAACCATGGTTAAGTAGTTAGATATTTTTACTATAAAAACCCATGCATGCATGCCACTCCTTTCTATCTATAAACTTAACCATAAATCACCATACACTCTTCCTTTAATTCACATCTCAAAACCCCACGGCACCATAAGCCACCAAACAAATTCCACACTTTGATGTTTTCCTAAGATTATACAACCTTTTACACATCAATCTTAAGGTATCTAAGTGTTTGCAAGCAATGGGTTCATCATTTGGCAAGGATTAAGAAGAAAAAGTAAAGATTCGGGTTTTGAAACCTAATCTAGTGTTATAAGCTTGAAAGCTAGTTTTTTTGAATTAAACACGGGTTTAAACATATTTCTCATCTCTACATCATCTCTAAGGTGTTTCTTAATTCCTTTATACTTGTATTTCTTATGAAGTTTATGTGTTACATGTTAAATATAGCCATAATCACCCACTAAGGACTAACCTGAATATTGAAAATGATTATTATTTATGTGTTTATGAATATATCACTTTATTCTTATGTCATAGAGTGGTCCTTATATCATGGAAAAGTAAAGTAAAAGTATGTTAACCTATGAAATAAGAATAAACATGTGTTAAGGGTTAAATTAGGGTTTTATAATGTTTCTTAATCTTCACATGTGAAAATAATGGAAAGAAATTGTTAAAACTTGATACAATGAAATTACAAGGACTATGTATGAACTTGGACATTATTATAAGTACCACATATGGAAAATATGGTTATAAGAGTTTTTATAGTAAACTACTAAATTAATTAATACCTAAAACAAGGTTTTTATAAAGAAACATACATGAATACTTAGGGGCTGTCTAAATTCGAATTTTGGACAGTAGGTATTGATATAATATAATAATAATACGTCTCGTGACGATTCCATAATGATAAGAAACTCGAAAAACCGATCTATAACGAAAAAGATACGTTAAAAACGAGTTTACGACTATAAATACTTTTATAAAACTATTTTTATAAAAGTTGCTATTCATACAGCAACTTCCATTTTTTAAAACATCTAAAAATAGTGATATAACTTTTAATTACGAGATCGTAACTCGAAAGAATCGCCTAAAAAAGGAACTATACGAATAACTACGCATTTTCGATAATTAAAGTATATAAATAGTTTATAAACTATGAACATAAAAGTACCATTCATCAGCGGACCCAACTTTATAAAATAATAATTACACTCATTTAATAACAAAAACGTACTCGAGGAATCACTAAAAAACGGGATTAAAACGAATAAGTTTATACGATTACAAGTTTACTCTAATTAAAACCTAAAACGACAACGAGCGTTGTGAACAGTAAATTTACTTTCATCACAGAATCTTAAAAACTTGAAAATGTAATATTTTGATCGCTCGTCTTACTACGAAGACGTGAACGTAAGAAACGCGAGCAACGGGCTTAAAACGACCAAATTAGGTCATTTTTACGAAAAGTATATTTATAAACGTTTTCACTTTATAAATATTATTTTACCTAAAACGATAGTCGTTGATTATGCAATGTAGAATTATGAGTGTTATCAAGTGCTATATACTAGGGAGTTTCATAATGAGGCAATCTTCGGAATGGCGTATCGATGAGTGTAAGGATTTACGATTAAAGTGTCAATAAACTCCACGTAACGTCATGTCATGACCTCATTAATTATGATAGCCGCGAACGAAGTAATGTAACAACTATAAGATTATATTCAATGTT
This sequence comes from Tanacetum coccineum, assembly GCA_026074375.1. NCBI lineage: Eukaryota > Viridiplantae > Streptophyta > Magnoliopsida > Asterales > Asteraceae > Tanacetum > Tanacetum coccineum. The sequence continues at coordinate 46,605 of BQNB010015397.1, forward strand.
ATAATAAAGTCCTCCAGTACTTATACAACCTTATTTATAAATAGTTGCATTTATCGTCTGCGTGACGTTTTTAACTGTATTAATTTGGACTATCTGTACTCAAGGTGAGTCTATAGCCCCACTTTTACAGTTTTACAGATTTACTTAATTTGGGGTGAAACATGCTTTGTTTATAAATTGGACCAAGTGTTTGAAAGAATAATGAATATTGGTTTTGCCTAAGTAGGCGATAACCCTCCTGAGCACATTAAAATGATCTGACAATTGCATAGCTGAATGTGTTTTTTTTTTGTAATTACATTATGTGAGCCGAGTATGTTATAAATAGATCTAGTTAGGATTAACCGCCCCGTTTGGTGTGATTAGCTTATCACTGGAAACTGAACGTTGACCAGTCGTACTTGGATGTTGCTTGTTACAAACATCTGTACGAGGCAAATAACTGCTAAATAGTCAAATATAGGTTAAAAGGAAAAAGAGCTCGAGTGTCATGAGCTTATTGCAGCAGTAATCAGGTTTGGATTGTTGGCATCTGTTGTAGACATATACGGGAAAAATCTTGCGGTCCTGCATAATTTAAATACATTAAACCATGATATCACCAACACTTTTTGTTGATGTTTTAAGCAAGTTTTCATGAGACATTAGGCATTAGATGCCATAGATGGATGGGTTATGTTCTGGATTGCACTGTTAAAGACTTAAGTGCATCATGTTTTGGGAAATCCATGTTATCATTTTTTTTTTTTTTTTTCTTTTTGTAATAATGAACAAAGAACAAGTAAAGCTATAAGCTTTTGTAATATGTCTTTTATTTAAATCCAATGTATCAATCTAAACGACTTTTGTGTCGTTCTTATATATATCTTGTGCTGTTGATCTTGAAGTAACATGCCCCGGATCCTTATTCCGTTGCGACCCATTTTGGGGGTGTTACACCCTAAGAGAATAGTTGTTGCATAATCCACTAACCAAAAACCAAGAAGCACAATTAGGAAGCAATATGAGCAGATTAGTAAGACATGTAGATGGTGGTACTGTAAGATCACACCACCAGGATATAAATGGGAACCTAAGTTTAGAACAGTGAATGTTGAATCAAATTTAGAAGTGCATCTAGTACTAAAACAGAACTACAAATATTTCAGAACTACGACTCTAGTAATCCAATTATCAATACTCTATTGTCTTTTAATTATTTTGCAGCTCGTAGAGATAATTTTATTCATCGTTAACTCTAGGTGCTTAAAGCACATGACGGGAAATCTCAAGCTTCTAAGTAACTTTGTGGAGCAATTTCTGGGTATGGTGAAGTTTAGAAATGATTAAATTGCATCGATTCTTGGTTATGGAGATCTGGTTCAAGGAAATGTAACTATCAAGAGGGTTTATTACGTCGAATGGTTGAATCATAATTTATTCTCCGTTGGTCAATTCTGTGATGCGGATTTGGAAGTTGCTTTTTGGAAGTCTACATGTTATATTCATGATTTGAAGGGAAATGATCTTCTCACAGGTTCTCGTGGCACAAATCTTTACTCCATCACTCTTCAAGACACATCTTAATTACTCTTCAAGACACAACATCTCCCAATCCAATTTGCTTAATGGCCAAAGCAACATCGTCTTAAGCATGGTTATGGCATCGTCGCCTCTCTCATCTAAACTTCGACACCATTAACTTGCTTTCAAAGAATAATATTGTCACTGGCCTTCCAAAATTAAAATTCGTCAAAGATCATCCTTTTTCTTCTTGTGAGTTGGGTAAAGCAAAAAGAAAGTCTTTTCACACTAAGACTACCCGAGTTCCAAACAACGGTTACAACTTCTACACATCGACTTATGTGGTCCTATGCGAGTAGAAAGCATTAATGGAAAGAAATATGTTCTCGTAATTGTTGATGACTACTCCAGATACACTTGGACTCACTTCTTGAGGTCCAAAGATGAAACACCTGCAGTTCTCATTGATTTCCTCACACTTGTCCAAAGAGGACTTCATGCTCAAGTTAGAACAGTTCGAACTGACACGAAACGTCAACTGCTCGAACACCTGAACAAAACGGCATTGTCGAAAGACGGAACCGTACTCTTGTTGAGGCTGCTCGAACAATGCTAAGCGCCGCTAAAGTTCCTTTGTTCTTCTGGGCTGAAGCAATTGCAACAGCATGTTTTACTCAAAACCGTTCACTTGTAATTCCTCGACATGAGAAAACACCTTACCACATCATCAATGGTCGAAAACCGTCTGTTAAGTTCTTTCACATTTTTGGCTCTCTTTGCTACATCGTCAGAGATGGTGAAAATCTTGATAAAATGAAGGAAAAAGGTGATGCATGTATTTTTGTAGGGTATTCTACTCAGTCAAGAGCTTACAGGGTATTTAACAAGAGAACAAGAATAATAGTTGAAACCATTCATGTTAACTTTGACGAATTGCCTCAAATGGCGTCAGATCACGTCAGTTCTGACCCCGTTCCACAATGTCCGACTACGGTACTTGAACAAGACAGTTTAAGTCCCGATCTACAAAGTCAAGAAAATGTTCCTCAAGTAGCCGAGACAGTAACAACGCCAAATGAGCTGGAATTGCTATATAGTCCGATGTTCAATGAATTACTCAATGGTACTCCTCCAGTTGTGTCAAAGTCTTCTGTTGAATATGCCGCTGATGCTCCTGATAAACGTCAACAACACACAACTTCATCTACTTCAACAACCGTTGCTGTAGATACACCACCATTAAACATTCATTCCACACTTGAAACTTCATGTCAAGCACCAACTCAAGCACCAGCTGTCAATGCTACTGAGGACATTAATCAAGCAAAAACCAATGATGAAAATGCACAAGTTGACGATGATGAATTTGTAACACCCCCAAAACGGGTCACAGCGGAATAGGGATCTCCGGGGCGTGTTACTTCAATGATCAATAGCACAAGATATATAAGAACGACAAAAAGTCTTTTTAAAACTAATACATTGGATTTAACAAAGTAAGCCCCAGTAGGCTTTGTGCTCAAGCTCGATTCGAAAAGATGGCATGCCTTCCATACACAAGCTTTGTAAGGAGTACAACCCCGATGGGTTTTTGCAACTGTGCGGAAAGCCCATAATGCATCATCTAGTTTTCCCCCCCCCCCGTCCGAACCAGGCAGCACGGTTTTCCACCACTCCCCCCCTTCCTCCCCCTCATTCTCCACCACACGCACCAACACCTATGGTCTTTCAAGGATTCTTTCAAACTCACGATTTGATACTTCCACTTTGCCCCACTTGTTTGTGGGTGATAACTGTGGAGTAACGTGATAACTCCATATTTTTTTGCATGACCTTTGCAAACTTGTATTACAAAAATATGTTTTCCCCCCAAGCGATCACTTATGATTGCAACGGGAGCACCAAATCTTGCCGAAGAGAGATTTCAGAAATTTTGCAAACTCTCGGAGCATCATTGGTGGGAGCGCTTTTGGCTTCACAACCCCATTTTGATAAATAGTCGACTGCCACACGAGAATGTACTTGTTCCCTCCAGAAGACGGGAACAGGCCCATAAAGTCGATGCCCCACATGTCAAGAGATTATCACAAACTTGGAAGGAGTTTTGAGGCATCTGATCACTTGTTGAAGTTTTTCCTTGACGTTGGCACGAGTCACAGTTCTTGACAAACTTCGTGGGCAATCTTATAGATGGTGGCCAGAAAAACCGGAGTCAAAAGATCTTTTTGGCTGTGAGGTTTGCAACCATGATGTCCCCCGGTGGGTCCAATGTGGCAAGCTGAGAGAATCTCAAGAGCTTCATGTGGCCAGTGCAAACATCGCCTGATCAACTTGATCCGCACAAATTTTAAACAAGGATGGGGTCGCCAGAAATAGTGTTTAACATCTTTGAAAAACTTGTTTTTTTCGTGCTAAGGGGTCCGACATGGGCCCGTTCACAATGAATCCACCGCGTGGTAATTTGCAAAGTCAGGCAAACCACGGGGTTCAGAATCTCCATCTCACGAAAGGTCACAATATTTACGTCCTCAAGAGGAAAACTTCATTTATCTCTTTAGGATCATTGACAGTTTCATACGGTTTTCCAATCTGGACAGAAGAATCGGCTGCGAGGTTCTCGGCTCCTTTAGTATCAAATGACTTGAAGTCAATCTGAGGAGGAGAACCCACGGAGGCAATCTCGCCTGGCATCCTTTTTTTGCAAAGAGAACAAGGGCGAATGGTCCGTATGCACTATGCTTTTGTCATGATGAGGTAAACCTGAATTTTTCCTACGTAAGCATACACTATGGCAAGTAATTCTTTTTCAGTCCGAAGTGTAGTTACGTTTGTGCTTCAATCAAAGGTCTTACTAGCATAGTGGATAGGCCGAAAATGTTCTCGGTTGACGTAGCCCGCCAAAAACTGCAACCTATGGCGAAATCGCTTGCATCGCCATAAGATTCACAGGGAAGGCCCCATTTTGGAAAAGCAATCAAGATGGAGCTTCCGTAAGTCTATTTTTCCAATGTTTTGGAAAGCTTCGAATGCCAGTCAATCGGAAAAGATGAATGGATTATTCTTCCAAGATATGTGTCATTGGTCGGATAATTTTTTGAGAACTCCTGACTGAAACCTGCCAGTAAAAACCGCAGAAGACCGAGAAAACCTCCTAATTACCTTTGACGGTGGTGGAGAGGTAATTTTGCAATGACATCGATTTCTGGCTTTTGTCAACGGCTCAATCCCTGTCTTGAGAAAACTTATGGCCAGAGGACAATGCCCTCTTTGACCATAAAATGGCTCTTCTCCCAGTTAAGACTTAAGTTGGTGTCTTCACACCTTTGAAGCATGTGGTCCCCAAAACGGGAGAGGCAGATTTGGAAAGAATAGTCCTCAAAGTACCGAGAAGTCGTCCATAAAGACTTCCATCGCTTCTCAAAACCATGCAGGGAAAGATTGCTAACATACATCGTTGTAACGTGCCTGAGCATGCATAACCGAAAGCATGCGACGTAGGCAAACGTTCCGTATCGGGCAAGTAAAAGTAGTCTTTCTTGATCACAGGGGGTTCAATGGGGATTTGGAAATAACCGAGAACCATCGAGGAAACATTAGTATTCATATATCAATTTTGTACTATAAGTAGATATAATCCCTGCTAATCTCTCAAGGTCATTTGGATCATGAACGGTAGAGGGAATGGTCATTGGCGGGTGGCTTCATTTAACTTACTGATAAGTCAATGCACACTTCAAAAATAGTTCGCCATCCGGTAACGCCATACGATTGGTATCAACTCATTTTCCTCGTTCACTACCACAGTCATTCAACCCAGTCTTTGGTACATCAATGTATCGGGCTAACCCAGGGACTGTCGAGATAGGTAAACCATCCAGCATCGAGGAAGTTATTTCAAACCGTCCTTTTTAATAACATCGTGGATTTTTGGATTACTCTTCTATGATGTTGGACCGCTGGTGCATTAGTCTTCTTCTAAGAATCTTGTGGGTACAAAATTCCGGGTTGAAACTCGGGGGGGGGGGCCTGAATGTCAGAAAGTTTTCTCAACGTGAGCTCGCTTGTGGGACTTTAGCACCCAAAAACCTTTAATGAGAGCGGATTTTTCCTCAACAAATCCAACTCTTTAGCAATAAGGACGGCAACTTGTTTGTCCCCTCCAAAAACAATGCATACACTAATACGTGATGGTTAGGCAGTTCCTTGAGTTCAACCTCAGTAGTTTCATCAACGAAAAAGGCAGTAATAGTTTCACAAAGAGGAAAAGACCTTAAGCTCAGTTCGGACTTCTGGATATAAGTTGATTTGGTACATGACTTGGAGGTGAAGTGTGTTCACAATTCGAGATGGCTTCTAGAAAAAGAATGTCCCCCTCAGGATCATAGTAGACAGAATATATGCTGGACAATCCGGATCATCTGCTTAGACCAAGGAAAGAGCGGCTTCTTCGAGAAGCTAGAAATCACTATCCCCCAAATGGGTTAGGAATAGGAGACAGAAGTAGCACAATTTGATCATAATCCGGAGTGGAATTCCACTCGCGATTGTAACAGTAAAAACCCAAGAACTTCTTGAGATTATTCCTCACAAGCCATAACAAATGACGTCAATCTGTTGCCGTCAATAAAGAGTGTAAGTTGGCCGAGTATCTCGAAGTCTATCAAATTGTAAGTGATGGCATCACCACTTCCAATTTCTAAGAGTTAATTCACCCTGTGCACGACAATCAAAGCACGACCGTATTTAAGAAGCACCTCCCGAGAATAAAGGGACTCGGGGTCTGGCTCAAAATCTACATACCACAAAGTCGGCTGGAAAAGTGAAATACACCAACTTAACGGAGATTGGTCTATTGCAATTCCCAAAGGTTTGGAAATTGAACGAAGGGTCCGCAATTTCAGTGTCATGCAAGTTGGAGTAAGATCAGGAAGTGAAAGCTTTTCCCAGACTGAAAAGGCATTAGATTAAAGCAAGCAAAGCACCGGGATCGCTAATCTAAGCATTCATCCATCCCTGGAAATTCACAAGGAATCAGGAACTTGCCGGGGTCTCCAAGTTTTCTGGGTAACTTGTTCAAGATGACCGCCGAACAATGTTCATTCATCGAAGTTCGAGCTAGACAGGGTTCATTGGAAGTTCGAGCCACTTCAGTAAGTTTCTCTTTATTTCATAAGTAAGTTTCTTAGAGGTCGAGGCGAATTTGGCATTAAAACAAGAGCATCCGTAAAGCTAATCTCGAAACTCATCTCTTTGAAGATTTCATAGAATTTGTCGATTTGTTCATTAGCTTGATTACGGCTCTTTTCATTATCACGTCTCGAAGGATAGGGAAGAGAAACTGTAGGTTTAGGGTTTGGCACGGGAGCAACAACAGGAGCAACAATGGGCTCAAGAACTGGATTACGAGACTGAATTTGAACAACAGGAGGTTGGACGTCTTCGGTGCTTCCGTTATTAGCAAGTTAGGCATCGTGTCCTTTTGTCATCTTCGGTGTCATGATTACTGTTTCGGTCCTTGGATGGTAACAACACCAACATACAGGTAGTGATAACCTTTTAAATCTTCCTTTGGGTTGGAACAGTGTTACCAATGAAGAGCTCCATAACCGGAAGTAGAAGCTGTATTAGTCAGTAACAAATTTTGAAAGCATTCATCAAAATTTGCCCATTTGGGATTTGCAGGTTTTGACCTTGGTTTTGCATGTTTCTCAACACTGCATCATTGGCTGTGACATATCTTTCAAAATCTGTTTTTGACACACCGTGTGTCTGAGGAGCGGGGGCTTGATAAGCTGGAGACTGATTAACCTGGGGTCTATGAAGTTGATTCTGACTGAAATTGGACTGATTAAAATTTCCACCTCTGTTTTGGTTAAATGGCTCTCAAATCCCCGTTTGGTTAAGTTATTCCCACTGATTGAAATTGTTAGCATTATTAGCTTGAGAGTTCTTGAACGGTGGAAAACTGAGGTCTAGATATGATTGAATACCATTTGAGTCGGAAAATTTGGGAGTTTACTTGGTTGTAATTACTGCACGGCTTGTGACATACATACTCAGAAATGTTGTCCGATAATACTTGCCAATGAGTGCTGGACATTTTGGTAGAGAATGGGCACCACCAACAAGTAACACAACTTAGCTCAACTTGCTTTGACAGGTGCAGGAGCTGAGCTGGAGCAGAACTTGGTTCTTCTTGTCTAAAGAGCAATGCTCGGAAACAATATCCTTAAGTTTCACAACATCAGATTAAACAGCTTGGTGGAAGAATTCCGTGACTTACCTTGCAAACACTGCCTTGCACATGTTTGACAATAGAAAGAACCTGACTTGCGCTCGATGATTTATAAACATTCCAGAGGTCATTTGTCAAAAAGTTTCCACCTGCTGCGGAGTTTCAATGAATCTAGATCAATAATGTTTCAAGGCAAATTATAGAATGTATCAAGTTGATGCTATTCTGAGAGTTGATGCAATTCTGAAAACCCGTGATGTGGACATGCCCTAAGTAGATCATTGAAACGATCCCAAGCTTCATAAAACGATTCATCGAACCTCTGCTGAAATCTGGTGATCTCATTGCGAAGATTCGTCGTTTTAGAAGGAGGGAAAAACTGGTTGATGAATTTGGATACAAGATCGTCCCAAGTTTGAATAGATCGAGGGGGTTCTTTTTCTAGCCATATTCGGGCTGCTCCCTCGATAGAGAATGGAAAAAGCATAAGCTTAATCGTAGCAATTGGAACATTGGGGACCCTCATTGTGGAGGTGATCTTGTTGAAGTAACGGATATGAGCATGCGGGTCTTCTTTGTCATGACCGAAGAACTGTTTGTTCTGGACAAGATTGATTAACCCATGCTTCAGCTCGAAATTGTTTGCCACAATTTCAGGAATAAGGATTGCGTCCTCGTACCCCTCGGTGGGTGCTTGGAGCAATTGAGCCATAGTTCGAGTGTCTGCCATTGGCTCTACGGTAGGATCTTCCTGAAATGGGTATTCTATACGAAGAGGTTCGATAACAACTGGCGGTCCTTCTGGTGGAGGAGGTCGCGGCTCACGAGACTGAGATCGAGTGCGCATGCACAAAATGGAAATAAATAAATAAAAGAAGTTACACTAATTTTTTTTTTTTGGATTTTTGGATTTAAAATATATTCACAATCTATTTTAAACGGACAAGAGATAGACAACTTAAGCCAAATAATCGATCTTACTTCACGGTAGCTCTCAGAATGAAAAACGCACAGGTGAGCGGAGGAGTAGGAATAGCGCGAAGCTTATTTCTCCTTTTGGGTCGTAGTTCCTAGGAACAACCCTCCTTAAACCCACTTTATAGTTTGTTAATCAGAATGAGGTGAGCCGTATATCGTAAGTGACACAGAAGGCAAGTTTTAAATCTTTGGTTCGATTGGGAACTCAGCAGTTCACCGGAACTTATTATGATAATACCTCAGTAGAGAATATTATATTTTGGTATTTTTACCAATTAGTGATTTTTAATTTTTATGGACAATTTTTTTTTTTTTTTTTTTTTTTTTTTTTTTTTTTTTTTTTTTTTTTTATATGATATGTACTAATAAAAAGAAAAGAAAAATATTTTTGTGTTTTTTTAATATGATATATTAATAATAAGACAAGTTCAGATCAAAGTCGGATAGAAATCGTAGCAAATGCCTCCCCGGCAGCGGCGCCAAAAATTGATTCGTTGACGGTATATATATATAAAATACTAGGCAAATCCAAACTCTTCACCCTTGACAAAGGGAAAAAGTCAAGACCTACTTAGAAATAAAATATATAAGGGAGAATCAATAATAAAAAGATATCCGGAAGAGATACTTCCCGGGTCGTATGTCCCAACGAGGCTGCAATTGAAATTTATCCTGGTTTGATGAGAAATTGAATGATGAAGAATATATGATGGAAACACTGATATAATTACAACTAAAATTAATTAAATAAAATCTAATTTAATCTACGGGAAAACAAGCAAAGGAAATGGGGATCTTAAAAACTACGGGAAACAAAATTAGTTATAGGGAAATCCTAAAATTAAATTTATACTAAAATACGGGGAACAGAATTAGGTATCGGGAAACCTAAATACTAAAAATTAAGAAAATAAATGCTAAATTAAATTAAAAATCAAAATTAAATTCTAATTAACTTAATTTGAAAAATAAAGAAAACTAGAACAAAAACGGAGGTCGTTTGAATGTAAAACGAAAAGAAACGGTAAAACGCACCCGGTAAAACGGGTCTAAGACTGAAATTTATAAAAAATTAAACCTATACTAAATTTTATATTTTTCCTAGACACTAAATGACAAAAGAAAATTTTATAAAAAAGAAAAATATTTTTTTATTAATTTTTGGATTTTTTATGAATTTTTAAAGATTAAAAACTAATTAAAACTAAGAAAATAGAAAAAGACAAAAAATAAAAGTTATAAAAATTCTAAAAAAATAAAATAAAATAAAGAAAAAGTTAACAATTCTAAAAATATAAAAATGCCCAAAAGTTACTGTTTATAATTAAAGTAATTAAACTAATTAAATTTTAACCTAATTTAATTATTTAAATTAAATAAACTAACTGTGGTTAACTATAAGGACTAACAGTGAAAGGACTGAAAGGACAAACGGGGTAACAGGCTAACTAACCACAGGGACTAACAATGTTAACTAGAAAAGACAAAATTACACAAATGGTCCCTGAAGTGGACCCCGATTGCAAGGTGGGTCCAAAGTGCTTATTATCAAAAAGCTATAAAAGAAAACTTGTAAAGGGGCTCAAAGGGAGTATTTTTCATAAAAGGTGCATAAGCTCAAGTGAGCTTAATAAGCCAGAAATGTAGCTTTTTGGACTGACAGTGGCTTAATAGCTTAAGGCTTATTTTTCTTTTCTTTTTAGGGATTTAAGCTGCAAAATAAGCTACAAAGCTAGGGAAACAGTTACTTAAGCTTAGGGTGCCCTATGGATAAGCTATGGTCTCTAATAAGCCCTAAGTTAAGCTGAAAAAGATATAAGCTATGTTAACAGTTTATATAAAAACAGAAAAAAGAGGACTTTTAAGCTAAAATTAAGCTACACTAAGAAGCTATCTAAGGCAAATAAGCTGCTAAACCTAGAAGGGACACCTACAAGCTATGATAAAAAGCAATTTAAACCTATAGCTTAATTGCTAATAAGCTAGAAATGGGGGGCTTAATATTGGTGCTCAGCACCAGGGTAAGTTAGGCAGTGGCTAGGGAGCTTTTTGAGCTTAAGCAAATAAGCTCTTAAGAGCTTTTTAGCCAAAATAAAACACAAACAGATTAAAAGGGGAGGCTAATAAGCTTATATTCAAAATATGAAGGCCTAAAAAACAATAAAAGCTGCTGAATTTTGGGTTTAAAATTGAGGGATTTCAAAAATCATTCAAAACTAAACTTGGACTTATGCTTGGTCAAACCAAAGACAGAACAAGTGGTGTTTCAAAATGGCTAGAAACACAACAAATAAGCACAAAATAAGGTGTGCTTAAGCTGCATAAGCAGCTTAAGTGGTTAGGCTAGATTTGGCTTATCCAAATTTTACAAAAACAAAAAAGCACTTAAAAACTTATTTTTAAATTAAAAGTTGTGATTAAAAAGGACTAATGAAGCCTACACACTCAGCCAAAAGTGGCTGAGTGCTCTTGACCCATGCACAACCCAAAATGACCCATTTTAACACTAAACCAAACACCCCCTTATTTATATAAAATCGAATTTTTTAACTGATTTTGGTGAAATAAGGCAGAGAAAGTAGATTACAAGTGAACTTATGTAACTTTTAACACATGTTTAATCAATTTAAACAGAATTAAACTACTCAAATGATACTTCAAATTTCGACAAATGCAACTTTCACAAATACACTTAACTTTTATTTAAAACTGAAAGTTATTACAACATAAGCTTTTTAATAAACTGAATATACTTAAAAGATTAAAAGAAAAGACTTGGAATTGAAAATTAAGCTAAAACATAAAAAAAAAGGTGTGTTTTGCTCTCGGCTTGCTCTCTTTTCTTTTATAGAAGTCCCAAGGCATTCTTTTGTCTTGGGTTTGTGTTTGCTGTGTTGTACAAGGCAGATAACTCAATCCTAGCCCTCCATTCCTTTCTCTTCATCTCAGCCATTGAAGGGGGTGCGGTTTGAAATAGCCAGTGATAGGTTATAGGGGTAATGGGGAGGTGGGAAATGGGTAGGGGGTTAGCTGTGAGTGTACTAGGGAGGTGGTTTGGGAGTGAAACCGTGGGAAAGGCGGTTTGGGTTTTGGCGGGTAGGGGTTCGAGTACAGGGGTGGGTTGCAGGATTTAAAAGGGATGTTTGGGGAAGAGGCAAAAGTGGCCCCTCACTTTTCATTCTCTTGTCATTCTTTCTAGCCCCAAAAACAGTTATAAATGAGTTTGGAAAGTGGCACTTTTGGCCCCTGCGTTTTATAACAAAAAGAATAAAAGGAGGTTAGGGTAAATTGCAAAAATGGTCCCTCTAGTTTATAACAGCAGAAATAAAGAAGGTTTGTGGGAATTGCAAATTTGGTCCCTGCTGTTTTTTTATATAAAAGAATAAGGGAAAGTTTGAGAAATTTGCAAAACAGCCCTTGGCTTTTAAAATTGTAAAAGAAATGCCAATTGGCAGTTTCAGTCCCTCTCTTTATTTCACCATTTTTCTTTTATAAAACACTTTAAAAAATGACAGTTCTAGTCCCTAAGGTTTACAAAAATTGAATTGTGGGCTTTTGTTGGGCTTTTGGGCTTGTATTGGGCCCAATTGAGTGTGTCTGGGCTTTAATAAGGTTTAGGCTTATGTTATTGGGCTTTTTAAGGCCCAATAAGGTTCAGGTGGGTTTTGTGTGTACAATGGCTGAGATTGGCTGTAACTGGGCTAGGATTGGGCCTTCAAAGTCTTCACAGTATATCACTATTGGGGCTTCGAGCCCATCGATGGTTAAAGATTGATCTAATAGTTTCTTCAGTCCGCTCGGTTTGACTGCTGATTCCATTATTATTGACTTCTGACTTGGCATTTTTGGATTTGGCCTTGATTTTGCACAGTCTTTTCCATTCCATGCTCAGTTTTGTCATTTTGGCTTGGTTTTCTGTCTTTTTGTTGATATCCACTTCCTGCACAATACAAATGCAAAACAAACATATATTTGGCAGTTTTTGTCTGTTTTTGGTCATTTAAGCTCGTTTTTAGAGGTAAAAGATATGTGTAATTAAGCACTTATCACTGGGTTCACGATTTAAAGTGCCCTGACTCCTCAAACGTTTACTGAATGACTTCTGAATTATGATGGCCCGAACGGCGATACAATAATTCCAAACTCTTCAATCAAACTCATAACTCTTAAACCAAAGTTCTAAAGTAACTATATCTTCCTAAGACTTGACATATTCTACTCAGGTTGTGTGACGTGGCTGTTTACTATCATTTCATTATATCAACATTCCCTGGTTAAGATTGTGATAAGGTCGTCAGCTTTCATTTCAGAATATTTATTACATCTACCTATCAGGTGAAGTTCATAACCTCGCCTTTACTTATTTACATGTTTTATAAACCCGCAAGGGGGATACATGCTTGTTACAAACTCTTTTCATACTCGTTTATCTTATAACAATGTGATTACTTTTCAAAGACTTATACATGCTATAAATTACGAATACAAGTGTTTTTGCAAGCTATATGCTAATCTGATATACCATTATCACTAATGTCTAAGTTACTTTATGCTAAAAGTCCCTCATTATCATGGACCATTAATCACTTTCGGGTGAACGCAAATATTGTGGATAGATCTATCGGGATTGACGAATCCTGTTTGTGTTAGCCGGATAGGTAAAACAAAAACATACTATATTTTAATCTAATTAGGGCTATTATATATCACATCATTTTGGGTATATATATATATATATATATATATATATATATATATATATATATATATATATTTATATTATATATATCACATCATTTTTGGGTATATATATTCACTAGTCAGTTTGTGTGCCATGAGACCAGACTAAACCAGACCAGACAAGACAAGACAATCAGGGCATAACGGATAATACACTGTTACTATGATAATTGTATTCGTTGCAATATTATTAATAATGGGTGTACAATAACAATATCATTTTCATAATAATTGTGTTTATACGATTATCACACTATAACTTGTATTCAAACTGCTTATCAAACCTATGAATTTCACTCAACCTTTGTGTTGACCCTTTTTAGCATGTTTATCTTAGGTAATTGAGCAAGTTGCGGTACGGAGTGGCATGGACTCGAAGGTGGCTGAACTGTTATCATTCAAACTTGATATTTTAGATTTTTGGACCTGCATTTTATAAAAACTCTGATTATAATGAATGATAACTAAATTTTTCCAACAACGTCTCTTTTAAAGTTGTTTTCTATGATTATGATTGTTGTATCCATGAAGTAATACCCCAGATTATCTTCCGCTGCTATATTGTAAAAATGGGGGTGTTACAATATTCTAAGTAGTTCTACTGCTTGTACACAGTTAATGCTGCTGGTGTATAAGCTACTAATGCTGGTGTCTAAGTTAAATGTTGTAGTATAAAAGTTATCAAAAATGCTCAATGTTTAAGACTGATGAAAGAGGTTTCTACTCAGTAAATGGATAAAGACATAAGAAAACGGATAAAGATTGTTTGGAGAACAAGAATACTTACGTGTAAGTATTTGTTATTTATAGAACTAGATCTTAGAGAATATTCTAGTCCTTAGAAAAATATATTATAATCGACTAGGTCTCCTTGTGTATAAAAGGAGGTCCTAGGGCATAGAGTTTGATATCTTTTTGTTTTGATATCGTTATAGCTTCAAGGTTTTGTAACCCTAATACTAGTTAGAGTATTCGTATTAATATATTTAAGTTTTATTTGTTAATCTGTGTGTTCATTAGAATTAATGTTCTATTGCATATTCTTCTTATTGATCAAGGTTTAGGATTCCGCATAATCTTTGATATATCTTTACAAGTTTCTAGAATAAGTTGTGTTGGATTTATCTAGCATAACTAAACCTTACACAAGCTAAGGAATTCAAGATCTACTTAAGTGGTATCAAAGCTTCTTGTTGAGAAGCTTTGAATAAGAAGAAGCTGCTTTTACACACAAGGTCTGTTTTTTTACATAAGAGGTATGGATAAGACTCATCTCATATGGTGCTGCATCAAATGTGCATTTGCTCAAACCAGTGTAGTATGAGATTGGAGGATGAGGATGGACATTACATCCGTATGATTGATTATTATTATGGGAAGTATATAGAATGGTAATACACTCTAAATATACTAAGTTGCTGTAGGTGTTGAGACTTACAATGCTCCGACAACTGCCTGAAGAAAAGGCACAAAGGAGGGTTAGAGTGAAGAAGAAGAAATTATTTCATGGGATCCTGCTGAAACATCAATTGAAGTTTAACTCCATCAAAGATGCCAAGTCATTGCTGCAGGCTGTTGAGAAGAGGTTTGGAGGGAATGCTGCTACTAAAAAGACTTAGAGGAATCTTATAAAGCAACAGTATGAAAATTTTACTGTATCTTGCTCAAAGGTGTTAGATCAAACCTTTGATAGGCTTCAAAGCTTATCAGTCTTTGGGAGATTCAGGTGAATATATCTCACAAGAAAGATGTGAAGCAGAAGTTTCTTAAGAAGTCTGTCACTTAGAAATGGAACACACATACCATTGTGTGAGACAAGCCCGAGATAGATTACATTAACATGGGATGTCTTTACAAACCAACTGAAGAGCTATAAACCAGAGGTCAAAGGGACATCAAGCTTAAGCACAAACACATAAAATGTAGCCTTTGTATCCTCAAACAACACCAGTAATACAAATGAAGCAGTTAATACTGCTCATGAAGTTACAAACTGTAGCACTCATGCGACTGCTATTACCTCAACAACAATTACACTTTGAGTGATGTGTCATTGTGCTTTCTTTGAAGTTATACCAAATAGTCATACAATTGACGTGATTTTAGAAGGATATGGATTTAAGTGGCAGTTGGCTATGATATCTATGAGGGCACGGTGATTCTTAAAGAAACTGGAAGACAGTTTTCTTGAATGGTATGAGACCATTGGGTGTTTGATAAAGTCCATGGTGGAAGTGTTACAACTGCCACAAAAGGGACACTTTGTAAGGGAGAGCAGGCTCCAGGAACAAGATACAGGAATAGGGAGAATACAAGAGGTTGTGCTAGTGGAGACAACTACTTTAATGCTTTGGTGTCTGGGAATGCGTTCTGGTTATGATTGGATGTGATCAAGCAGAAGATAGGTCAAACTACTTGCACTTATGACTTACTCTTCTACAAGTTCTAACTCTAAGGTATCTACTAATTCAAACTGTTCATCATCTTGTTTGGAAAATGTTAAAATTCTTAAAGAACAAAATGAACAACTGTTAAAAGACTTAAGGACATCTAAGTTAAATGCTATTGCTTATAAAACAAGTTTAGAGTGTGTAGAAGCAAGACTTCTAGTTTATAAGAAAAATGAGTTGTTTATGAGGAAGATATCAAGGTCTTAAAACGTGAGATTCATTTAAGAGAAGTAGCCATTACAGAGCTTAGGAGGAAGTTGGAACTGGCTCAAAAACAAAAAGATGAAATTTAGCTAACAATAGAAAATTTTAAGAATTCATCTAAAAGCTTAAGTAAACTAATAGACTATCAGATAGTTATTACTAGGTCAACACCTAGTGTAACCCTAATCATAAAGAATACTCCCCCATCTCTCACCCTTATCTCTCCACATCTTACACACCTTTTATCCATTTAACCATAAAATCTCCCATATCCAAAAATATCGCCGCTACTTTTGTTTATAAGCAGATCCTCTCACCTCATTTTGATACTATAACATCCATCATCATACACTCCTCACACTCGATGTACAAGCAACACATAGACGAGCTCTTTCTATATCCATCCTTGTTTGAACGTACAAGAAGACTACGGCATCAAGATCCATTAAAGGGTCCCGAGTAGGGTTTGTTCTTATTTCTTTTATGTTTCTTGGTTTCACCGACAAAAAGAAGAAGACAAAAACCTTGTTCTTGTTCTATCTTGATAATTTTCATATATTAAAAAGAAGGTTTGCTTCCACAATGATCAATGATGATATTTCTTTCGCGTTCTTGATCTTTAAAGGTCATCTCTTTTGAATATAACACATAAAAAATCTGAGATCTTGATGAGTCATGTTTCAAGTTTGTGATAGTCATGTTTATGAGTCTGTGGTAGATGTTGTGAAGATGAGTTAATGTTAATTGTAAAGAGGTGATGGTAATTATGGATCTGTTATGGTTGAGTTAAAGTTTAATGTTGTAGTTGTTGTGATTGCGATGGTATGACGTTTTTGCTGTTGTTCTTCTTGTTCAGTTTTCCTTTTCGATACAGGTCATAACCAAGTCACACTAAGCTAACTCATTTTTGGTATCATGTGTCTATTAAGCTGTTTTGAATTCAAAATTGGTACAAATCTGTGTATCTCCTTATAGCTTTCTTTTTCATTTTCGATCGTGACCAAAACATTTTTCGGTAACAAGGTCGGAAACTCAGAATAAGCAGTTATATTACCGAGTTTGACTGTTGACCAAAGTCAACGTCGAGTTTTGACCAGATCTAAAACAACTTCTGAGTTTGACTTTTTGACCAGTTCCGAATTTGTAAAATAAGCAAATTTAGCACATCTTATAACCAAATCTGACAGAGTTTGATCAAATCTTACGATAAAACCGTAAGCAGCCAAACTTGATCAAATCACACATCGAAAATAACAAATAAGCTGCTAAACTGTGTAACAAGCTAATTAATAAGCTGTAAAACTGCTAAAATACCAAAATAAGCTTGAATAATCTGCTAGACTGAATGTGGACTAAATAAGCTCTAATAAGTTGTTGAACGGACTGAATAAGCTCAAATAAGCAGAACTGGATCGAATAAGCTCAAATAAGCTGTAAAATAAGCTGATCAGAATAAGCTAAACATCATGAATCACCTGTGCAGCTCTGATACCATTTGTGAGGTTTCTTGATTCACGATCTCGGGAGGTCGGGAATGATGGAAATGTATAAAATCCATTTTAGAGAGAGAAAGTAGTTATTATTGAATGATTAGTGAAAATTACAATTATGAGGTTCACCCCTCTAAGGAAGATTAGAGGGGGTATTTATAGTCTAAACACAAGCTATCTTTAAACTAATTACATTTCTAGTCCTTGTGTTTAAGACTATATAGAAACTAATGTAAATTTCATATAGACACCATATTTTTAATCCTAACAGTTTACCTTCAAAACTTTTTAAAAATGATCAAACCTGTGTTGCGTTTCAAAAAGGAAAGCAACATAGAGCTTCTTGTAAGTCCAAAATAGTAAGTCCAATCAGGCAACATTTACATATGTTTCACATGGATTTGTTTGGTCCAACATTTGTAAAAAGCTTAATGAAAAAGATGTATTGCCTAGTTGTCACAGATGATTACAGTAGGTTTAGTTGGGTTTTATTTCTAGCTACTAAGGATAAGACTAGTGGCATTCTTAAGTCCTTTATAACTGGAGTAGAAAATCTAATAGATCAAAGGGTTAAGGTAATTAGGTATGACAATGGAACTGAGTTCAAGAATAAGGAGATGAATCAGTTTTATGAAAGAAAAGGTATTAAGAGAGAATTTAGTGTAGCTAGAACTCCTCAACAAAATAGAGTAGCTGAGAGGAAAAATAGAACACTAATTGAGGCTGCTAGGATAATGTTAGCTGATTCTAAGCTACCTACTACTTTTTGGGCTGAAGCAGTTAATACTGCTTGCTATGTGCAAAATAGGGTATTAGTAACTAAGCCTCATAACAAGACCCCTTATGAACTTTTTCTTGGTAGAAAACCAGCTTTAGGCTTTATGAGACCATTTGGGTGTCCTGTTACAATTCTCAATACCATAGATCACTTAGGCAAGTTTGATGGTAAGGCTGATGAAGGATTCTTTGTTGGGTACTCAATCAATAGTAAAGCATTTAGAGTATTCAACAGTAGAACTAGGATAGTTGAAGAGAACCTGCATGTCCAGTTTAGTGAGAATACACCTAATATTGCAGGAAGTGGACCAAATTGGCTTTTTGATATTGATGCACTAACAAAGTCAATGAATTATAAGCCAGTTGTTGCAGGAAATCAGTCTAATGGTAATGCAGGTACAAAAGCATGTGATGATGCAGGTAAAGCTAGAATGGAGACAGTACCTGGCAAAGATTACATTCTGCTACCATTGTGGACTGCTGATCCACCATTCTCTCAAAGTTCAAAGAGTTCTCCTGATGCTGGATTCAAACCTTCAGGAGATGATGAAAAGAAGGTTACTGAAGAACCAGGAAAAGAAGGTGGTGATTCAAGTAAAGATAGTGAATGTAGTGATCAAGAAAAGGAAGATAATGTTAACATAATACTGCTAGTGATGGAAACAACACTAACAATGTTAATGCTGTTAGTTCAACTGTTAATGCTGCTGGCATAGAAGTTAATGCGGTTGGTGCAAAAACAAGCATTGAACTTCTAAATGACCCAAATATGCCTGAATTGGAAGATATTGTTTATTCAAATCATGATGAAGATGTTGGTGCAGAGGCTGACATAAACAATTTTAATACATTTATGCCTGTCAGTCCTATTCCAACTTCAAGAATACACAAAGATCATCCAGTTGAACAAATTATTATAGATTTGAATTTAGCACCTCAAACAAGAAGAATGTCAATGAATTTAAAGAACATTGGTTTGTTTTAGTTGTTTCAGGAAAAGAAAACACAACCTTAAAGATTTTCAAAATTTGCTTCATTTGCTTGCTTTTTATCACAAGATGTACCAAAAAGGATAATTCATGATTAAAGGATCCAAGCAGGATAGAAGGCTATGCAGGAAGGCTTCTACATTTCAAGGCTACATGATGTTTAGACTTTAGCTGGATTTACCAAATTGCCAAAAAGACCATAGGCACTAAAGGGTTTACAAGAACAAGAAGGATTGAAAGAGGCATTGTGATAAAGAAACAAAGGCAAGATTGGTGCTCAAGGGTCACAGATGAAAGAAGGGATTGTATGATGAAGTCTTTGCCCATGTTTCTTGAATTGAAGCAAATTAGGTATTTTAGCACTATGGCTCATTTAAAGACGTCATGGTGTACCAGATGGATGTCAAGACGAGGAGTGCTTTTCTTTACTGGTAAGATTGAAGTGAAGTCTATGTTGTCAACACCAGATTTGAAGATCCAGGACGTCCCTGACAGAGTTATACAAATTATAGAAAAAAGGTACTTTATGGACTACTTCAGCTCCTAGAGCTTCGGTTAATGAAACCTTGTCAACTTATGTGTTAGACCAATAGGTTATTTCTGAGAGGAAAGATAAACAAGACTTTGTTTATCAGAAGGGACAAAGGTGATATTCTGTTAGTTCAAGTGTATGTAGATGATATCATTTTTGGCTCTACAAAGAAGTCATTATGCACTGAGTTTGAGAAGATGATGCATAAGAAGTTTCAAATGAGTTCTATGTGTGAACTCATATTCTTCTTAGGACTACAAGTAAAGCAAAAGGAGGATGGAATTTTTATCAGTCAAGACAAGTATGTGACTGAGATTTTGAAGAAATTTGGTTTTACTGATGTCAAGACAGCAAGCACACCTATGGAAACTCAAAAGCCTTTGCTTAAGGATGAAGATGGTGAAGAAGTGGATGTTCATTTATATAGATCAATGATTGGTTCATTGATGTATCTTACCTCTTCAAGACCTGATATTATGTTTGCAGTGTGTGCATGTGCAAGATACCAAGTCAACCCAAAAGTGTCACATCTTCATGCTGTGAAAAGAATTTATAGGTACTTAAAAGGTCAACCAAAATTGGGCCTTTGGTAATCAAAAGATCCACCTTTTGATTTGGTAGTATACACTGATAGTGATTATGCTGGAGCAAGCTTGGATAGGAAGTCCACAACAGGAGGTTGTCAATTCCTTGGGTGTAGATTGATTTCATGGTAGTGCAAGAAGCAGACTGTGGTTGCTAATTCCACAACAGAGGCTGAATATGTAGCTGCTTCAGTTTTTTTGTGTTTTGACGGCCAAGTGCTTTGGATTCAAAATCAATTGCTTGATTATGGGTATAACTTTATGCATACAAAGATCTATATTGATAATGAGAGTACTATATGCATAGTTAAGAACCCTATTTTTCATTCAAAAACAAAGCACATTAAGATTAGACATTACTTTATCAGAGATTCCAATGAAAAGAAGCTAATTCAAATGATCAAGATTCATACTGACAAGAATGTTGTAGATTTACTTACAAAAGCATGTTTGATGTAAGTAGATTTCAATATTTGATTGCTAGTATGGAATGCTCAATCTTTAAAATCTTGATTAAGAGAGTTGGTGAGTATAAAAACAGAAAAAGAGATGTGTGATATAAAAACAGACAGAGTGATTTAGTGAGAAAGAATTGAGAGAGTTGGTGAGAATAAAAACAGAAAGAAAGATGTGTGATTAAAACAGATATAGTGGTTTAGTGAGAAAAAGAATTGAGAGAAGTTGTGAGCTGAAAAACAGATTGAGAGTTGAATATATTAAAATAGACAGAGAGAATTATGAGCTAAAAGAATTGAGAGAAAGCAATAAAAACAGGACAAGAGAATTGTAAGCCTAAAAGAATTGAGAGAAGCAAAAACAGACAGTGGGAATTGTAAGCTAAAAGAATTTAAGAGAAGCAAAAACAGATAGAGCAGTTTTTGTGAGTCAAAATGTTAATTTAATGATGGAAAAGATGTTTGGAATGGAATTAGAGTTAATGCTGGTGACTCAAAGTTAATGCTGTTAGGCATAACTTACTACTGTTGGGTTACTACTGCTAGGCGAAGTTAATGCTGCTAGGCTTAAACTTACTACTGCTGTTATAAGTTAATGTTGTTAGGGCATAAACTTATATGGTGTTAGAAGTTAATGCTGCTAGGATAACTTACAATGCTGGTGACATTAATGCCTGTTTATGGGTTAGTTTCATAATACTTCGATTATGGGTTTCATTTACTCATATAATCGATTTCATTCAATCTATATACTCTGCTATTTCACAAACCCTAACTATATTTTATCATTCATTCATCAAAACCCATCACAAATGACGATCCTACAGTCTGCTGATACTCAAAATTTTGTCGCATTTTTGGCTTAAAAAACCCACCTGTGAAGTGAGGATATTGAATTAACGTTGTTAATTTTCTGATGCTAGGTTCTATAAAGATATGCTTTAAACCGTACTTCCCACTATATATACTTCATTTATTGAAACAATGTATTGAACAATTTTGGGCTACTGTCAAGGTGAAAACGGTCAATGGGGAACAACAGTTACAAGCCCTAGTGGATGGGAAGAAGATAGTTGTTACTGAAGCATCTGTTAGAAGAGACCTTCAATTGGATGATGAGGAAGGTACGGATTGCTTGCCTAATGCTACCATTTTTGAAGAACTTACAAGAATGGGGTATGAAAAACTTTCACAGAAGCTAACTTTCTATAAGGCATTCTTTTCTCCTCAATGGAAATTTCTTATTCATACTATTTTGCAATGCCTAAGTGCTAAGACTACTGCATGGAATGAATTTAGTAGCACTATGGCTTCTGCAATTATCTGTTTAGCCACAAACCAAAAGTTCAACTTTTCCAAGTATATTTTTGAAAGCATGGTGAAGAACTTGGATAATGCTGGTAAATTCTTGATGTATCCAAGGTTTATACAAGTCTTTTTGGATAATCAATTGGAGGGGATGTCAAGTCACAAGAGGATTTATGTTACACCCTCTCACACAAAGAAGATTTTTGCTAACATGAGAAGGCAAGGAAAAGACTTTTCTGGAAGGGAAACACCCTTATTTCCAACCATGGTGGTACAAGCTCAAGAAGAAATGGGTGAAGGTTCAGCAAATCTCACTGATCCCCATCACACACCCATCATTACTCAACCATCATCATCTCAACCTCAAAAGAAACATAAATCTAGGAGGCCTAAGGAGAAGGACACTCAGGTACCTCAGTTAAATGTAGCAGATGAGGATAGTATGACACTTAAGGAATTGATGGATTTTTGTACCAAATTGCAACAAAGAGTGCTTGACCTGGAGAACACAAAGACTGCTCAAGCTCAAGAGATTACAAGTTTAAAGAAGAGAGTCAAGAAGTTAGAGAAGAAAGGAAGGTCAAGAACTCGTAAGCTCAAAAGATTATACAAGGTTGGTAGATCTGCAAGAATAGTTTCCTCTGATGAAGCTAGTTTAGGTGATCAGGAGAATGCATTCAAACATGGGAGGAAAATTGATGATATTGATAGAGATACAGAGATTACATTGGTTGATGAAACTCAAGGGAGGCATGATGACGATATAATGTTTGATGTGAGTGATCTTGCTGGTGAAGAAGTATTTGTTGCAGAACAAGGAGTTCCTTATAGTAAGAAAGATAATGATGTTTAAGTTAATACGGTTGCTACAACAGTTAGTACTGCCAGTACAATTCCAGTTAGTGCTGCTATAATAACTGAAGATGAAATAACTTTGGCTCAAGCACTGGCAAAATTGAAAAGTAAGGTTACTACTGCTACAACAACAACTACTAAAGGAATTCTCTTCAAGAGCCAAGTGAATCAATAGCAACAATAACAACAACAATTCCTTCAAAGGATAAGGGTAAAGGTATAATGGTTGAAGAACCTTTGAAGATGAAGAAGAAAGATCAAATCAGCTTGGATGAACAAGAAGCTATAAGATTACAAGCTGAATTTGATGAGGAAGTGAGGCTTGCAAGGGAAAAAGATGAAGCCAATGTAGCCTTGATTGAAGAATGGAATGATATTCAAGAAAAGATTAATGTTGATTTTCAACTGGCTCAAAGACTACAATCTCAAGAGCAAGAAGAGTTGACCATTGAAGAAAGGGCTAAATTGTTTTAACAACTCTTGGAAAAAAGAAGAAAACACTTTGCTGCAAAAAGAGCAGAATAAAAGAGGAAAAGACCACCAACAAAAGCTCAACAAAGGAGTATCATGTATACTTACATGAAGAATATGGCAGGATAGAATCCCAAAGATTTGAAGAACAAAAGCTTTGATTCTATTCAGAAGTTATTTGACAAAGCTATGAAAAGGGTAAACACATTTGTAGATATGGATACAAAGTTGGTGAAAGAAAGTTCAAAGAAAGTTGATGCAGAGATGGCATAAGAGAGTAGTTCTAAGAGAGGATAGGCACAAGTTAGGGAGTTTAAAAGAGCAGGAGAAGATCTTCAACAAGAGTCTACCAAGAAGCAAAAGATAGATGATGTTAAAGAAATAGATGAAGTGGATGAGGATAAAGAAACAGCTGAACTTCAAAGTTTAATGAAAGTCATTCCTAATGAAGAGGAAGTAGCAGTTGATGTTATTCCTTTGGCTACTAAGCCTCTAAGCATTGTTGAATTCAAGATTCTTAAAGAAGGAAAGCCCAGTTACTTTCAAATTATAAGAGTCGATAGAAGTTCAAAGAGGTATTCAGCCTTTATTCATATGCTTAGAAGCTTTGACATGGAAGATTTAGAAACTCTGTGAAAATTGGTAAAAGCTAAACATAGGTATACAAGATCAGAGGAGGACTATGAAAAAGTACTATGGGGTAATTTAAAGACAATGTTTGAACCTCATGTAGAAGATCTAGTGTGGAGAAATCTACAAGGAAACAAAGTTTTGATTTGGAAGCTATTTGATTCCTATGGAGTACATTTTGTGAGGTTTCAAAATATGCATATCTTTATATCGGTAGAGAAGAGATATCCCCTTACACCTGCTACAATCACAGAGATGTTGATTAAGAAGCTGCAAGCTGATCATTAGAAGATTAAAATTGTGTTATAGTTCTTAAAGCTCATCAAAAAATAACTGAGAATCATTGAAGTGTTTGGAAGCATCCTCCTTGGTGATTAATGAGCTTTTTCATAAAGAAAATTGATGATTTGAAGATAAATAATCAAGTTTAGGGGAGGATTGTTGGATTAAAAGGGACTTCTTGATGATCTTAAAGGTTTTGTTGGCTCACTGCTAAGGTTTGTGTTACTGTTGCTAAGCATAAATTAGTGCTGTTAGTAATCTTAATGAAAAATATGCTAAGTAGTTAGTACTGCTAGTTTTTACTGCTAGTGTAAGTTACTACTGCTAGTGTATATTACTACTGCTAGTGTATATTACTACTGCTAGTGTAACTTAGTACTGCTGATGAAGATTGAAGAAAACTTTCTAAGTAGTTAATACTGCTTGTACACAGTTAATGCTGCTGGTATAAAAGTTACTACTGTTGGTGTTGAAAGTTAATGCTGCTGGTATGAAAGTTACTACTGCTGAAAGATTACAACTGCTGGAAGAGTTTATGCTGACAGAGACGAGATCAAAGATTTATCAGAGAAAGTATAAAGATTTCTTGGAGATCAAGATTACTTAGTTGATAAGAATTGTTATTTATAGAATAGATCTTTGAGAATATTCTAAGTTTTAAGAATATATTGTAAATCGACTAAGACTCCTAGGTGTATAAAAGGAAGTCCTAGGGCATAGAGTTTTGTATTCATCATCATCACAAATTTTACAAAAATGAGTCATTCATAGAGTTGTTCATAGCTTCAAGGTTTTGTAACCCTAATACTAGGAGAGTATTCGTATTATTTGTAATAATAATATTGGAGCTTTTATTGTTGAATTATATTGTTTTGTGTTACTGTTTCATTGAAGAATTCTTCTTATATTAAAGATTAGATTCCGCATAATCTTTAGTATTATCAAACAAAGTTTCTATCATAGTTCTGTAGGATTTATCTTGCATAACTAAACCTTACACAAGCTAAGGAATTCAAGATCCATTCAACTGGGATCAACAAGTGGTATCAGAGCTTGTTGCTTTGAGAAACTTTGCTAAGAAGACATAGATCAAGACTCAGTACATATGGTGGCTGCATCAAAAGTGCCTATGCTCAAACCATGTGAGTATGAGCTTTGGAGGATGAGAATGGAACAGTACATCCAGATGATTGATTATTCTCTATGGGAAGTCATAGAGAATGGTAATGCACCTCTAATAAAAAAGGTTGTTGAAGGTGTTGAGACTACAATTGCTTCTTCAACTGCAGAAGAAAAGGCACAAAGGAGGTTAGAGCTGAAGGCAAGAAGCACTCAATTGAAGTTTAACTCCATTAAAGATGCCAAGTCATTGTTGCAGGCTATTGAGAAGAGGTTTGGAGGGAATGCTGCTACTAAAAAGACTGAGAGAAATCTTCTAAAGCAACAGTATGAAAATTTTACTGCATCTAGCTCAGAGGTATTAGATCAAACCTTTGATAGGCTTCAAAAGCTTATCAGTCAGTTGGAGATTCATGGTGAAAGTATCTCACAAGAAGAAGTGAATCAGAAGTTCTTAAGAAGTCTGTCACTAGAATAGAACACACATACCATTGTGTGGAGGAACAAGCCTGAGATAGATACATTAAGCTTGGATGATCTTTACAACAACCTGAAGATCTATGAACCTGAGGTCAAAGGGACATCAAGCTCAAACCCAAACACACAAAATGTATCCTTTGTGTCCTCAAACAGCACCAGCAGTACAAATGAAGCAGGTAATACTGCTCACGGTGCTACAACTGCTAGCACTCAAGCTTCTGATGTTAACTCAACAACAATTGACAACTTGAGTGCTGCTGTCATCTGTGCTTTCTTTGCAAGTAAACCAAACAGTCCACAACTTGACAATGAGGACTTACAACAAATTAATCCTAATGATTTAGAAGAGATGGACTTAAGGTGGCAGATGGCTATGCTAACAATGAGGGCAAGGAGATTCTTGAAGAACACTAGAAGAAAGCTTACTGTTAATGGTAATGAGACCATTGGGTTTTATAAGTCCAAAGTGGAGTGTTACAACTGCCACAAAAGGGGACACTTTGCAAGGGAGTGTAGGGCTCCTAGTTACCAAGAAAACAAGAATAAGGAGAACACAAGAAGGGTTGTGCCAGTAGAGACAACTACCTCTAATGCTTTGATGTATTGTGATGGTGTTGGTTATGATTGGAGTGACCAAGCAGAATAAGGTCCAACTCA
>BQNB010015398.1:0-2500 GCA_026074375.1 Tanacetum coccineum
TAATTGAGCAACTTATGGCATGGAGTGGCATGGACTTAAAGATGGCTAAAACCTGTTATCATTCACATTTTATGTTTCTAGACCTTTGTAAAACTCTGATTATAATGAATGATAACATATCTTTTAAAAACGTCTCTTTTGAGTCGTTTTCTATGATTGTGACTGTTGTACTATGAAGTAATACCCCAGATTAGCTTCCGCTGCTATATTGTAAAAATAGGGGTGTTATAGAGGGAGGGAAAATTGGTTGATAAACATTGAAACAAGATCATCCCAAGTAAGAATCGATCGAGAGGGTTCTTTTTCGAGCCAAATCCGGGCGGCCCCCTCGAGAGAAAATGGAAAAAGCATAAGCTTAATCGACGTATTCGGAACGTTTGGGAACTTCAACGTAGAAGTGATCTTATTGAAATATCGAATGTGAGCATGCGGATCTTCTTTATCATGTCCGAAAAATTGTTTATTTTGCACAAGAGTGAGCAAACCATGTTTAAGCTCAAAGTTGTCCACGGTGATTGCGGGAACAACGATTGCATCCTCGTATCCCTCGGTGGGAGCTTGGAGCAATTGTGCCATAGTACGTTGATCGGCCATCGTAACTACGGGAGGAGCTTGATTTTCAATAGGTTCTTCAAGATCAAATGGTTCAATATTCGGTGTTACTTGTTGTTGGGGACAGTTACGGGTAGAAGAACGAGTGCGCATGCACTAAATATGAATAAAACACAATTTATTTTATTTTTGGTAATCGGAAGTTAAAAGTCTACGGTAGCTCTTTAAATTACGCACAAAAAAGCGAAAGGAATTAGCACGCCGAAGCGATTTAAAAGCGTTCTTCCTTTTTGGGCGATGTTCCTTGGATCAAGCCCTCCTTATACCTCCTTATAGTTTGTAATTCAAAGGTGATCCGATTATAACGATTAACAACACGATTTGGTTTGTTGGTTTTTTTTCTTTTTTTTTGGTATTACAAATACTTTAGGAAAAGTATTTATAATGATTTTTGTGTTTTTATATAATGAAAAAGAAAATCAAGAAAATAAAATATTTTTGTATTTTTGTATTTTATATATTCACAATATAAGCAATAAACTTCACGAGGAAGGTTCTTCAAGGCACAACAAACTTTACTTTGATAATCGTATCACAACCTCCCCGGCAGCGGCGCCAAAAATTGACTACAATCCTTTGGTATATATAAATATATATAATATAAATATATAATAGGATAATATCAATTAAATAGAGAGAGTAAATATTCCAAGAGGGTTTTAAGAAGTAAATTACTTTTGACCAAAGTAAAATCCCAAAAAACCTTCCCGGGTCGTTTCTCGACGAGGTACGAATTTGAAAATCGGTTACGTTTGTGGTCGCACGTTTGAATGGTCAATATTTGATTTTGGAATCTATTTCTATAAAATGCAAAAACAAGTAAAGGCACGCTAAAAAAACGAAAGCTATTAAAGATTTAAACCTACAACGATAACGGGAATCAAAACCGTGCTTTAAAAACCTAAATCCTACAATTTTAACCCTACAAAAGCAAATTTAATTTTTAACAATCCTAAATGATTAAAAATAATTTTAGAAAAAAGAATTATATTTTTTTGACTTTTATTTTATTTATTATGAATTAAAAACAGTTTTTATCTGAATTGAATATTAAAAATACTAAACTATTTATAAAAAATATGAAAAAATTATGAAAAGTACTTTGAACAGTTAAAAACCTATGAAAAATAAAACGAGGTCAACAACTTATCTCAATAAGCTGTTAATAAGCCAATTAAGTCTGATAAGCTAAAAGGGGTAAAAAAGTGTTAACTAATAGAGGTTATAACTGAAAAAGACCCCAGGGCAGTTGGTGTTGTGGTGTGTGTGTAAAGCTTAGGAGTTGGGTTGAGGTCAGGGTGTTCGAGCCTTGCTCACCCTTGACTTCCCTAATTCTTAAGTTTTTTATTTTGCAAAATTTTTGAAACAACTTTTTAGATAACCTAAAAATAAAGACTTTTTGTGAAATGACTTTTAATAAAAATCTAAAATAAGCTAGAAATAAGCTCTAAAAGGGTGACAGATTACTTAAAAGCTAAAAAAACTAAAAGGCTAACTGTTTGATTATTTAAGACTCAATAAGCAAACATGAACACTAATAAGCTCAAAACAGATTATAAGATATACCTAATAAGTACTATGGAACAAAAATAAGCAAATAAGTTGAGCTAAAACTTAGCTTAAATGACATAATCACTTAAAGGCTTTTAAATTTAAAATTCTAAAAAATAAATAATAAGCTTAAATAAGCTCTATCCTAAGCTAAATAAGTTAAAAGCACTTAAACCTATCCTAATAAGCAAATCTAAACACAACTAAAGTAATCCTAACAGCTAAAATCCTTAAATAAGCAATTAAGCAATTTGGGTAAATCTTTTAACCAAACAACCAAAGGGGGTACTTTCTAGCTTAGTTTTAAGCTAGACTTATAGCACTGAAAAGCGTATGC